>VDFB02386306.1:0-150252 GCA_007258455.2 Sequoia sempervirens | reverse complement strand
GTTTTGGTGGCTTGGTTTAGTCACTTGGTTTGCTAGTTTTGATGTCATGTTGAGGAGGTGAGATGGTATTACCAAGTACAGTCATGATGTGAGACCTATGTAGTTGACTATGTCGTGCAAATATGTGGGACACTGTTGGTTGAGTTGTTGGTACATTTGGTGGTGATCATGGTGTCATGGATGTTTCTTGTGCTTTAGAGAATTTGGAATGTCATGATGGTTTGTGTAGGTGTATTATTGGTGGTGTTGGATTGGTTCCTGATTCAGGTTATGGCAGTGTATCTTCTTGGTATGAGGATCATAATTTTACTTTGCCTTCTTTATTGGGGAGCTCATGTTGCATTTGAGTTCTTTGATTGTGTGAGGGCCTTTGGTTGATATTCATTAGGAGATTGTTATCATGATGTAATGATGGCTTGTTACATTCATTGGTTATACACTTTCAATGGGAGCTTTCGACAGTGATGGTTTGGAAGTGATGGATATGTTTATGATGGTTTGGCAATTGTAGGTATCTTCTTGGCTTGGAGATCTTGGTTTCACTTGTATGTTACTGATATTGCAGTTGAGTGTGTGTAGAACTGGATGATCTTCATGGAGAGGATGGTTTTCATGATTCCATGATCTGTGTAGCTCATTTCACAGTTCAGTGGGAGTTGTTGGCAATGACGTGGATGCATCATTGGGTATGATTATCTTCATGTGATTGGAGATATGGTTTCTTGGTTTAGAGTGTTTTTCTATTATTTTATGGTCTACTCTTGATACCGGTTTAGAGTTTGACATGGTACATGTTGTCTTGAGACTAGGATGTATATATGTTATGGTGCATGTGATCTCCTAGGAGGATATGGTTAGATCATGTTGTCATGTTTATGTTCTTGATTCATGATTAGAGCTTTGACATTGATCGTGGGTAGTTCTCTTTGTATTGAGTACATTGATCATTTTCTTGATTACATCATGATGGTGCTATGTTGCATTTGGAGTTTGGCATGGATTGATTGTTTATAGGTACTCATGGATACTTGGAGACGTAGCTTATGGTTGGAGTTCTCTTGTGATTAGAGACATTTGCTTGAGACGGTTACTCTTTGGAGGTTTCAATAGGAAGACTGAGGAGCTTTCACTTGGATATGGACGTGAGTTCATGATGGACCGATAGAGGAGATTTTTCTTGGAGTGAGTCATGATGAATTGGTTATCCTGGAGGAGCATTATCATTCCACACTCTTGGTCTACTCGGTAGTTTATTATCTGAGAGGTATTTTCCCATTATATCTTTCAGATTTGTTGTGTTTCGTGCTTTTATTTCTATTGGGATTGAGTTGGTAAAATGGTGATTGATTAAGGATACTCATTTGAGGATTGGTTAGCATGAGTTTATACATGCTTTATCTTTCAGATCTATAGATATGGATTTTGAGCTATGGATAATTAGTTCCAGAGGATTCATTTTGAGGGATGTTATGGCATGGTTATCTCCTTGTGCATTTGAGTTTATGATATCATTCTTTGATGATGATTGTTAGGAGATGGTTTATGGGCTGATTTATAGATTTTGGGATGGTTACTTTGAGTTTGATCTTCTTGATTTGAGAGGCTTACATCCATGTTGACATGGTTACATTGATTCATATGTTGTACTTGGTCTATGAGATTGGGTGTTATGGATGTTGTTGAGGCTTTTCATTTGGGGTTGTTAGGAGATCATACTTGACACAACAATAAACTTTTGAGGTGTTGGTAGGAGGAAATTATGGTTTACAGGTTTTTATCTTCATGGTTCCTTTTGTGGATGTTCATGTTCATATGATTTGGGGAGGATGGTGACAACATGTTGTGAGAGATTATGCAACTCTTTGGGTTGTATGTGTGGATCATTGTTATTGTTCTTGGTACTTCATGTTTTGATTTACTTGTCACACCTTGATATAGTGTTGATTGGTATACTTGATATGCTTTGAAATTACCTATGCACTGGGAGTTCCTGGATATGTATGTTCTTTATTGACAAGTTTTATATATAGGGAGCTTGTGGTTGCAGTTTATAGGTTGCATATGTTCTTGGCATGAGTTTACTAATGTATTGATACCTTGGAGGTATGGATGGTTGGATGTATTAACATGTGTTGTGGATGCTATTTCTAACCATGTGGGTTTTTTAGTTGACAACAACTTGGTTAGAGCCTTTTTTATCACTTGGATTTGATGCTTATGCTTGTGGATTGGTGCATCTTCACCTTGGCATGTTCCTTTTCTTCCATAGGTGGCAAGTTGGAGGATGAGAGGAGTTTTTGCTTGAGATGGTGGTCACTTTTTTCTTATTGCAGGTATCTTGATGGAGCACGAGAGCATGTTGGAGATTCATGTGGTTTCATGTATGGCTATGATGATGTATTTCATGTATTCATCCCTTATGCAATGCATAGAAAAAGTGGGAGAATGTTGGGATATGGTGTTGTACACCATTGCATACAATGATTTATTATAATGTTGTAATTAAATAATTATTTAGTTGTGATGCACATTGGTGGTGTGGATAATCACACTAGGTAATTGTTTGGGGACCACTTGATGTTGTATTATAACATTGTATTATTATTGAATGTGTGGAAGACATGCGATAATAATTTAATATTGGGGCAATATTAAATAAAGTGAAGTCTTAGTACCCAATATTAAATAAGTGGTTAGTGGTTTTGTATTCACATGGTTTTGTGGTACGTGGTTTTACCTTACCACTAGTTGTATTTTGAGTGAGCTTGTGTCTATAAAAACAAACACATGTGTAGTGGTTTAGGTTGGCTGTAATTATTGTATATTGTTGAGGAGTGCATATGTGAAGCATGTCATGGGATGTGGATTCATGCTTGGACACATGAGAGTGCATTGGAGGACTTGATGCTTCAGAGGTGTTCATTGTAACTCTTGTATTTTCTTTATGGCTGATTAATATGATGGAGTATGGATGCTTTTGGAGGCTGGGTTTTTCCCTCTTGAGGGTTTTCTTAGGGTATAGCTTGTGTCATATTTGATGGGTATGTTGTCTATTCTCTTGCGTATGGATTTTGAGCACTTATTTGCATTGTTATCTCTTTTGGGTTATGTGGAAATTGTCTTTAGATGGCTGCAAATTTCCTTACATTTTTCTCATTCTTTTTCCAGCACCAACCTACAGGTAAACATAAGAAAACTTCATATTCTCTGAAATCACCTATAGGCAACCCAAAATCAGATCATTACTCTCTTTGAACAACAAAAAGCAGCTGCAACACACTTCCATTGACATCAAATTCTCCCCCTCAAAATAATCACCATTTTTCACACATTCCTTGCATCTCCTTTCCTTCCAAAATCTCCCAAGAAACTTGGGCATAGGATTTCCTCTTTTCTGCTAGTCAAAGCTTCTGAACACTCATTATTCCTTCTTGGGCATGGTTTTTCCTCTCCTAGCATGTGCCTTCAATGTGCAATTCAAAATTTCCTTCCCACTCTTCAACCCACTCTCTCCACTTTTCCCAACGTTCTACATTCCAATCTTGCAACAATATGCAAATTGAAATTTTTAGATGGAGTTACAAAGCACACTAAATTCCCACTCACAAGCTTGGGCGTGGGATTTTCCTTTTTGGAAATTTAACATCTTTTAAACAATTTTAAAATAATTTAAAAATGAATTAATTAAACAATTTATTTTTCCACAACCCGTCATCACATTCTACTATGATGGAGGAGTTGAGAATTTCAATAAATTGTGCCTGCAACAAAAAATCAAAACAAAACACAAGCATTAAAATTTAAAATGTTTTAGTTGTGTAGGATTGTCTGTGCACCCGGATGCTCCTGCATTAGATGGAAACCCTTCTATGGGTCCATTCATGATTTCAATTGAAATATCTTTGAATATTTATGGAGTATCTCCTACGACATCTTATATTGCACTTTATCTAGCTACAATTTTAAGCAAGAGGAACATGGGGATATTGTACATATTTACTTGGTATATGTGAGGATAATGGTATACTAGTTGATGATACATCTTATTAATCTATTGCACATGATATTAATACACATATGGATATTATATGCATTGAGAATCATATTTCACCTTATAATAAATACAAGATGAGACTACTCTCACAATCTAGTCCTCTTAGAGTAGTTTAGTCTTGGTGGTATAGTCATGCCCTCTACTTTTTGATATTTGCAAATGTTCTTGCATATATGAAGATGAATGGTGATAAGAAATACCTTTGACCCAAGACTATTAATGTGTAGAGAGAAAGTGTGAAACTTCATTGATAACTAGTAAATCCTTGTTATCTTTGAACAAGTTTGAATACATGCTAAGTAGAAACACACTATTAATAGATGATAAGCTGGTTGTGTTGTAACTTCTTATTTAAGTGATAATGTAATTCAAGTAATATTTTAATAATGTTTTAATTACTCTTGATGATTTAATGTGATTCATCACCAATGACCTATGGCTTGCCCTTCAATAGAATATAATTGGTTCTCAATTTGAAGTAGCACACACAAGTTGATGGATAACTATAATTTAGCATTTGAAAGAATTAGCTCAAGAAAGTGGGAAAAGGAGATTTGGATCAAGACACAATAAGGTCATGGGGATAAACATACCAATGAGAATAATCTACCCATGTGATTGAGTCTAAGGCATATAATTTATTGTAGGGAGGATTGGCCTAGACCATTTGGGACTTAAATAGGGTAATGATTGACTTCAAGTTTTAGGTTAGCTTATGCAAAAAATACTAAGATAAATTAAACATTTTAAGAGATCATATTTATTATAGAATCATAAATAGATGAAAAAAAAGAGTAAAATGACAAGATATACACTTATCTCCTCTAAAATATATTTAATAAACAATATTCAACATTTATTGAGCTATAAATTTTTATATTTCTATCTTAAATTATCCATTTAATTCTCACCTCACAATATTTACATCTAATTGCAAAGTTATGCTTAGGTATGAGATGTATTTGATATGACATAAACTAGCCATTGTCCCTTATATTGCTAGTTTTGTAACGACCAATGATTTGAATGATGTTGAATATAATACCTTATACTTGAGTAAAGCACTTGGGTGAAATTAGATGAAAAATAGACCTTGAACAGGCCTAAACTTTGATGGTTACCACTTTCTCACTTAATTACCCTTCAACTTATATTTAAAAAATGCATATTGTCAAAAAAATTGTACAATTTATTAAAATTAATAAAAGTGATTTTTAAGAAATACTATATTTTATTTAAATACAAGATATAATTTTACTGACATATACTAATGGTACAATATAGTTTCCATCTATTCTTTTTATAAATCTTATTAATTATACATGCAAGTGATTTACTTATATTATTTTAAAATTATATTATTATCTATAAAATAAATTGTTATAAATATATATTTTTTTGTTACTCAGGGTATCCCCACGACCTCCTGCCCAACGACACCTAGAGGCAAGCGGGAAGGCAAGACTAGTCCTTGGGGGGGTTTATGGAGCCGACAACCACTACCACCATTTAAACCCAAGAGTGAGTCAAACTCAAGACCATGAGGAGCCATTCCACAACCTCAAGCCAACTGTGCTACTCGTGTTGGCCTATTGTTATAAATATTTTTAAATTAATATAAATATCTTAAATACATCTATTTAAAAAATTAAGAGATGTCAATTTATTTACTTAAGAGTTATTTAATTTTACTTTACATTTCTAAGAATTATTTAATTTTACTGACATTTTTTACAATAAACTTAAAATTAAATTAAAACTAATATAAATATAGAAATTTCACCATTATAATGTTCTATTCATCCATAGTTAATATTTATAATTAAATAATAAATTAAATTGTTATATATAAATTATTCTTTTACTTTGAATTTAATAAATAATTATTATTTATTTTCTATTTGAATTACAACTAAAGTCCTAATTGATAGGTCGATCAAAAATATCTATATCTTCAAACGGTATCACATTTTTGAATCCAGACTTGTGTCACATTCTATAACTTTGCATTATAGGATTAAAAAAAAAAAGAAATGAATTTCATGAAGTTTTGACCAAGTTAAGGTGGTTAGACATACAAGTTTTTTATTTTAAAAAGTTGTAATAAAAAAATCATAATTAATTATTTACTTGGAAAAAAATTACAAAAAAATATGCATCACATTGGGACATGAGTCCTCTACTTATATCTAAAATATTATAAAAAAATATTATCATTTTATTGTGGTTAGGGTGGTCAGACAGACACCTACTTCCTATTTTTCCCCTGAAATTTAAGTACTATTGCATTGAAATTTCAAATTTTCACCAAATAGATTTTTTTTAAGAAAATAAACCTAGTAGTTTAGAAACTACATTCAATTTTCTACAAATTCTATTCTTACATATTTTTGAAATAATATAGATAACTTATTCAATTTTTACATCAAGTTTCCTAACTCGATTTTTCCTCAATTTTTTGCCACTTAAGGGCCTATTTTTCCATGATGATCCCAAGACATACCCAATTATTTAATTTTACTGACATTTTTTACAATAAACTTAAAATTAAATTAAAACTAATATAAATATACAAATTTCACCATTATAATGTTCTATTCATCCATAGTTAATATTTATAATTAAATAATAATTTAAATTGTTATATATAAATTATATTAAAATAAAAAATCACAAATAAATTTTGTATTTAAAATCTAAAATAAAAATAAATCGAAGGGAAAAAATTCAGCCTAAAATTCATGCTTAGGTATTAAATAATATTAATTCTATAAGTTTATATAGAGCCTAAAAATAGTGAGACAATAGTTTAATTGATTGAGCACAAATAGTGAGAGGGTGACAATATGTTGATTATACTGTCCATCAAGGTTCAAACCTCTGGAGGTTTGATATAAGGGATGAGATTGGGGTTATGCCCCAAGATAACTTTGGATTAATGGATACCCTTCAGTCTTTGGTTCTCAGTTAAAGAGATATCAACATATACTCGTTCCCGGAGATATGACATTGTTAAAATATAAACTTTATTCAATTACAAAGATTCCTATCTCATGTAAGAGACACACCTATCCATATATGTACTTAAGGATCTTTGGATCCATATTTTTCACAATAGAGAAAATCTATTCAAACTCTCCAATTTTAACATTTGATATCAGAGCCTATAATATTTGTGTGCCTGTGATAGTGTTGCAATGGAAGAGTAGTCTGAAGATATTATGAGAGTGTTTGAAATATCTAAAAATTGTCTAATTTTTCCACTCAACATACCGTCGAGTGAAAGAGTAATGAAAGTTATTATTTTTTGGTATTGAAATTTGTGTCTTTGATTGCATAAAGTAAATGTATTAAAAAATGCATTGGATACTAAGCCTCCAAATTTTGTTAAGGGATATTTAAATGCACATGGAGAAGAATTTGTATATGCTATGTAGAAAATTATAGAGATTTATTTTTAAATTCTATGCCTAAAATATATAGTTTAAGGCATTCAAACTGGAGAGATCATTGTTCATATAGTCAGCAGAGGCTATCACCCCATACATCCAAATTGTTTATTTCTAGTGAGATATGCTAGGGTAAAAGGGAGTTAATACAAAAAATGACTTTTATGTGCGCTAGATTTAGTAGTAGGAAGATATTAAATTCGTTGATTCTGACATGGTGATGAAGGTATTGATATTAATGGGCATTGGTTGTTAGAACCAAGAACAATAACATTGAAATTAGTAAGGTGTCATAGAAACATACATATATTAATACATGAGTCACATTTCTAAAATTTCTTGTGCATTTCCTTTACACAAAAATAATTTTGGTCGTTAGCAAGGTTAAATTTTATGAAAATTTATTTCTTTTGTTGAGGATTATGATTTCTTTGTAAGTATTTCATTTAACATGGTGGATAGTGAAAATGGTTGTCAAGGATTTTAGATTTTGAGGAGGTTGAAGTTTGCAAGAAAGCCATCAATTTTGGAAGAAAATTACACGTGTTTAAGGAAAGTGGGAAGAGATTGTAGCTTTAGAAGAAAGTGTATCTAATTTGATGAAGGAAGAAAGGTGATCACAAATTTTCCTAAAGTTTTTCACAACATTTGATGAAGTCTATAATATTTTTTTAAGTTTAAGTTTGAAAAGGCATAAATTAAGTGGTAGTTCATTTCAAATCATAGAAGAGTGAAGGTTATAAAGCCACCGAAACCAATTGCCATCAGGTATTACATAATTATTTATTTTTTATGGTTAAAATTTTAACTATAAAAGGAAATTATTTTCCAATGAGAAAGATTGGTGAAAGAGAAGGGAAAGAAAATAAAAACTTAGTATGTAAAAATAATAATTTAGAATAAGAACTTGAGAAAATTAGAAATGAAAATGAAGAATTAGAAACGGAAAATAGATCAAAAAAGGAAGATATATCAAAATTGAGAGAATAAAATCTTTTGTTCACTCAATTTCTTGAAGCTTATGTAAAGGAAAGCCAAATTCATAATGAAAAGAATGAGATAAAAATGAAAAGGTTTGAGAAAATATGGACAAGGAATTATAGAGCCCATTTAGCCAATAGTAAGGCCAAAGAATGAAGGCCTTGGATATGCTAGTAAAAAAATAATAATGCTATGTATGTGTTACGAGTTCAAACAAAATATTTCAAGTACTAAAATGCATACAATGTTCTCATTTTTATAGGAATGGACATAGAAAAGAGTTGTTTTGAGATCTTCATCCTTATAGTATCTATGGATTGAAGAATCATTATGAGAAATTGTGTTGGAACAAAAAGTGGAAGAAACAACCTCTAAAACATAATATATAGATGGATTGTGGATGTATTTGTGTATCTAATTGGAAAAAGGTCACAAGTATGTTCAAAATGTTGTACAAGCATAAATAATTTCATGTCAAACAAAATGAAAAATCATGTAAAGTCAGCTATCATCCTAGAAACCATATAATTTAATCTATGAATTTTGACTACTATAAAAGCCACTTGAAATTTATCCATGTAATGGTACAAGATTTGAAGTTGAAGCATTTATATATATGTGATATTTGAAGTTGGGGAACCATATATGCATAATAATTACTGTCAACTGATCACAAAGATTATTGTTAAATGGTTGTAATGTTGATTGCAAAGATCATTATTGAACCTAAAAGTTGTACTGTTGATTTCAAAGATCATTGTTGAATGGTTGTAATGCTGATCACAAAGATCATTGTGGAACCTAAAAATTTATAGTACATTGATCACAAAGATCATTGTTGAATAGTTGTAGCATTGATTGCAAAGATTGTTGCTAAATTTGTGAAGGATTTGATTGCAAAGATCATTGTTCAAATTGATTGCAAAGATCATTGAAGGTTTTGATCATGAAGATCATTATTAAAGTTGATCACAAAGATCATTGGATGTTTTGGTTTCAAAGATCATTGTTGAAATTGATTGCAATGATCAATGTTAAAATTAATTGCAAAGATCATTGTTGAAATTGATTGGAAAGATTGTTGCTAAATCTGTGAAGGTTTTTGATCGCAAAGATCATTGGGAATGTTTCACTTCCTTTTTTGATATAACTATGAAGAATGTTTTACTATGGATAATGATGGACAAAAGTAATCAAACCTATTCAAAAGAAGGATATTTTTTAAAACTTTCAAGAATATATTGGTGTTAAATATTCTTCATTTGTACATGGGTAGCTAATAAACCTATTTTATAGGTGCCCCCATCATCTAGTTAAGTTGTGTAATAAAATAAATTTTATGGGGGTGTTAAAATATAAACTTTATTTAGTTACAAAGAATCGTGTCTCATGTAAGAGATACACCTGTCCATATATCTACTTAAAGATCTTTGGATCCATAATTTTCACAATAGAGAAAATCTATTCATGCTCTCCAATTTTAACAAATATAAGGGATGAGACTAGGATCGTGTCCTAGACAACTTTGATAGAATGGATACCCTTAAGTCCTTGACTCTCAGCTAAAGAGATATCAACATAGACTCGTTCCTAGAAATATGATATACAGGATGAGACTAGGATCATGCCCTAGACAACTTTGACAAAATGGATACCCTTCAGTCCATATTTCTCAGCTAAAGAGATATCAGTATAGACTCATTCCTGGAGACATGATACAAGGGGTGAGACTAGGATCATGCCTCACACAGTTTTGACATAATGGATACCCTTTAATCCTTAACTCTGACATAAAGAGATATCAGCATAGACTCTACTCTGCATCAAATAGCAAAAACAAACTCATAAATAATATAAAATCTTCCAAATTTTTTTCCTTGGGCTGTGTATTTTTTTTTTTGTTATTTCAAACTAGGACACGGTAGTGGCTTTATAGTAAATTAATCAAACAATCAGCCCTCGAATCATGGTTGGATTGATATGTTGCGATTACAACTTATGATTGGACTAATATGCTGCGTGTGAATCAGACTTCTTTCTGAAATTGGAAATATCATATGCTTTCATATCACCCGTTTGTCATCTGTCAAGAGAACAGCAAACTAAATCTCACTTTCAAGACTATTTATATGATCCGCAGTGCTTTTTTTGCGAACTTCTTGCTGCTTTTTTCACATATATGAATTCTTTATCTTCTTCAATTCGTCAGGCTTTTAATGGAGTCGTCAAAAGCTGATTTTATACGTGTTGGAAATGGATTTTAATTTCAAATTATTTTGGAAACATTTTACAAACTTTACACGTTGACGACTAATTCACAGGATATGTCTAAAATCTAACACCCCACAAGACGACAAGATGAGATAGTATTTGGAATCTTGAGAGTCCAGACAGAAGATAAGAAAGACACCAATTTTGAACAAACCGTTCAAAGGCGAGAAATTAAGACAAATTTCGGCATCTCGTGAAAAATAGTTATAAACATTTTCAACGTAGTCATTACGGTCGCCAAATCTTGAGATAGAGGAAACGGTTCCCACTCAGTCCTTGATTTCCTCTGCCAGGCCTTGTATTGGTACAACACAGCTCAACAGCTTTCAACCATCCTCTTTGTCCTCCCACAGGGTGGTCCATCAGATTGTACTTTGACTGTATTTATTAATTAATTGAAAATATAAAATACAAAATGTATTGAATTCTTATTTTTAATAAATTAATAAATACGGGCAAATGTACAGTCTGATGGTTGCTAGACAATATGGGAAGAACCAATAGAATAAGCAGTCAGCTGATTTGATTGACTTGTCAGGGCAATTTAAGCACATAAAGGACTTTTTGAGCTTTGTGAGGAATTAAATTTTTATAGGTTTTGTACCTAAGAATAGCCACTACAGTTGGACAAATAGAAGACCTAGCTTTAGCTGGGTCATAAAAGCTTGACAAGTTTATGCATAATGACTCCTGGCTTAGTTCCTCTCTGTCTTGGAGTCAAAGATTCTACCAATTTCTAGATCTAATCATTTCTTGATTTCGCTGGACATAGAAGAGGGTAGGGCACCAATTAGATGCCCCTTCAATTTGACACAATGTGGTTTTGCAAAGAGAATTTCTTTGACTTGGTAGAATTGTTGTGGATACATGCATGTGTTCCCAAGGGCTCATGTATGTTCATAGTTTTCAAGAAACTAGGTCATATTATGAGCTGCCTAAACGAATGATATATAACATCCTTTAAGAAACATCTTCATAGAAAATTATTGTTGAAAGTGAAATGGAGAACTCAACTAGGAAGTAATGACATAGGGTGTGTATGAGGGAGAATATCATAAACAAAAAGCTATTTTGAAATGATACGAATAATTGTTAATTAGAGAAGAAATATATTGGAAATTTAAGTTTTTTTTTTTAAATATTGATAATTGTTTACAATTATTTTTTGTTCATTCAAACAACAATATGAGATTAACACAAGCTTATTGTGAGCACAACCTTGAAACTAATACTAGCTCCTTTCAAGCAAACACATTAGAAATAACCAATGGAAGACCAAGGGTCACAACTTATAAATCCACTTATCAAGAAACCAATTCCACATTTAAAGTCAACTATGGAAGACCAAGAGTCAACTTAGAATTCCATCTTAGATGTTCCTTTGGGATTCGAACTTGGGTCTCCACACTAAGAATTCAATGTTTTAACCAATTAAGCTCGACCCCTTGGATGAAATCTAAGTTTTAGAGAAACATGACTTGAGGCTAGAGATCTAAATATTATTAAATATTTTTGTAATGTCATAAAGGTGTGTATAAAGTTCAAAATAAAATAGATTCTATTAAAATAGAAGTCTACTCTCAAACTTAAATTGTTTTTTAGAAGGTAGTTAAATATTTTGAATAGTTTCTCTAATCCATGTGTGTTAGATTTGTGAAACCAAGAGACCCTTAAGTTTATAACTTGATTTATCTAATGTGAGAATAATTAAATTATGTTGATGGCTCCCATTTTAAAGAAAGAGCTGAAAATGACACTTTTACAACTTTGTTTGGATAAGGCTTTAGGGTCATAATGCTATCTTTATAGCTTTCTTATAAAAATGTCAAAACATCATGAGAAATGATATATAAAAGGCTATTAAACACTCAAGAAAATATAGAAAGATTCATAGGGAATTGAATACAACCAACATTGCTTTGATCCCCAAGAAACTAAACACAAAGGCATCTAGGGATTTTCACCCCATCTCTCTCCATAAAACATTGTTCATTTAAATAATCTCCAAATTAATTTCTAATAGACTCAAAATATTACTTCCTAGGATTATTTGGGAGGAACAAAGTGCCTTCACTCTAGATAAATCAATTATAGATGGAATAATCATAACTCATGAAGTAGTTCTCTTGATAATATCTTCAAGATAATGGTAGGTAAGTTGGATATAAGCAGAGAATATGATAAAGTACATTGGAGATTATTATTGTCAATCCCAGAGAATTTTGGAGTTTACAAATCTTGGTGGGAATGGATCATTTGCATTTCTACTCCAAAATACTCCATCATGTTCAATTGTAGCTTTGCTAGTTTCTTGAATAAATTTGTGGACTTTAGCTATAAGATCCCATATCTCACTTCATCTTTCTCATATTGGTTGAAGCATTAGGAATATTAATTAAGGTGACAACTAGTGTGGGTGCTTGGTAGGGAGTTCATTTGAAACAAGGCCTTAACCCCTTGTATGATAAAAAATTGATAATGACACCATATTGTGTAGAAGCACCAATCACAGCTACATTGGGTCAATTTATAAATTAGGAGAAGTAAAAAAAATCTTCTTCAATACCAAAGAGACAACTTAAAGATAAATTTCTTATATTAGGGTTCAACATAGGGTAAATTCCTAGAAAATATCTTGAGACATTTTTATTCAAAGGCGTGGTGTAAAAATATCAATATGAGGATACAATATAATCAAGTAGAGTGATGATAACGATCTTGCTTTTGGGTTATTCCTGGTTGCGTGGGCTACCAGCTTGTGGGGTGGTTTCTTTGTGGCATTGCTTGGTGGTGCTAAGGCTGGCATTTCCTCTTTGGGGCTTTCTGTTTGAGGCCATTTATGGCTCCAAGCGAGAGTTCTTCTGGTGAAAGGGGGTTGTCTTTTAAGGATATGGTGGTGGGAAGTAATCCATCAACGCTTTTGCATGAGAATCTAATTTTTGGTGAGAAAGGATCTGGAATGGGAGAGTCCTCTTATTTGTCTAGAGGTTTTAGGCCTTCAAAAGTAAATGGGTGTCTTGCTAAGAGTGATATTAGGCCGGTCGTTGAAATCCAACCTGAGTCTGTTGTGGATGATATCAATTATCTGTCAAAACATGCATTGATTTGTAAGTTTCTTGGGATCCGGGTGTCTTTGTCCTTTCTAGAATCATGGGCTCGACGAACTTGGTGTCCAGAGGGGGATATGGATGTAATGTTGGCAGCCAATGGATATTTTCAAGTGGTTTTTTCTTGCATGTTGATAGAAATAAAGTATTTGAAGGAGGGCCCTATTTCTACAATAGGTTGGCCTTTTCATCAAGCCCTGGCATGTTGGATTTAACCCAACAGAAGAGCTTCCTTCACGGGTTCCAGTTTGGGTGCAGTTACTGTGGCTTCCTTTGGAATTTTGGAGAGAGGACATTTTCAGCTTAGTTGCAAGCCAGCTTGGGAAACCAGTTGGGCCTTCAAGACAGACTATGGAAAAGAAGGTAATTACTTATGCCCGAGTATGTGTAGAAATTGATTTGAATAAGCCTCTGCCTGATTCTATGGAGATTCGTTGGGATCAAGTTCATGGATTCAACAACTTGATTATGAAACGTTACCATTTCGTTGTCAATTTTGTCATGAATATGGGCATCTACAGAGGATGTGTCCTAAATCCAAGCCTACAGGGGATTCAAAAATGGGGTCGGACAAGTGCACCTCCTAATCAAGATAAAGGAAAAGCCCCCATGAGGGAGGATAAGGAGGGTTTCACTCCTGTAAGAGCTCGTAATAAGGGTCGGGGCCAAAAGAGGACCTTTAAGGATAGACAAGCAGATGAGGTCTTCAATAGGTTTGATGCTCTAGATGATTTGGAATAGTTTGATGGAACCATTGCTAATATGCCTATAGGACAAGAGCTTTTGGAGGCAAGGGAAATAGGTGGAGATGAGAACAACTTCATTCAGACCGATATGCAAGAGGAAGTGGTTGGGGTGCAGATGGACACAGATACCTCTGTGAGGCCTATCGAGGTGTTGGGAGCAAGTGGATGCAAGGAATTGCAGGTGACTTCTGCTTCTACTCGTTCTATGTCTTGTGTTGGGAAAGATCGGCAGGAGAGCAAAGGTAGGGGCTCCCTTTCTGTTTTAGGTATTCATCAAAAGGCTATAAAGAAAGATACTTCAGAGAAGCCTCTTAAGGTAGGGAGGAAGAAAGACCAGGAAAAGGTGAAGTTAGTGGGAGATACTTTAGTGGAGTTTGGTTTTGTGAAGACCATTGATTCACACTTTTCTCTATCTCAAAAATGATTGTTCTTTCATGGAATGTAAGGGGGTTGAATAGCATCCCTAGACAAAAGGCTATTTGAGAGTTGATTAAGTCTCACTCTCCTGAAGTGGTTTTTATTCAGGAAACTAAGTTGTCTATTGATAGGATGCTTTACACGGCTACTAGGATTTGGCCTAGATGTCTCTGTCAATGCATTGGTGCTCAAGGATGTTCTGGGGGCTTGGCTCTTTTATGGGACCCTCGCAAGTTGGTCCCACTTTGGTGGGTCTCTAGCAGGTCTGCTATTTCCTTGGTGGCCACTTGTTGCGAAACTGGTGAGAATATTTTGTTCACTAATGTTTATGCTCCAATTGATTTCACTAGAAAAGCTTTGCTTTGGTTGCATATAGGATATGTTCGTTCTCTTGCTCCTTTGTTCCCTTGGATCCTGGCAGGAGATTTTAATGTTGTTTTAAGCTTGGAAGAGAAGTGAGGTGGTAATCCCAGGCTCGACCCTTCTGCAGGCCTTCTGAGGAGTAACATTGAAAGTTTGAAGGTTGTGGATATTATACCTTCCAATGGTTTGTTCAATTGGAATAATAGAAGATGTGGGGTAGAGGCAATATCAAAAAGATTAGATAGGTTTCTTGTGTCCTGCTTCTGGATGGCGGATACCTAGAATACCAAATCAAAGATTTTGGATTGGAGAGGTTCCGATCACTGGCCAATTCTTTTTTCTGCTTCTAAGTTTTGAATGACAAAGAATCCCTCTTTTAAGTTCCAACTTATGTGGCTGAGGGAGGTTTCTCTTCAAGATCACATGCTAGCTTGGTGGAGGGAAGGGAAGCCTGCTTATGGCACCGCTATGTTTTCCTTTGTCAAGCAATTGCAGTATGTAAAGTGTAAGTTGAAAAGGTGGAATAGGACGTGCTTTGGCAACCTCTTTGCAGCTAAAAGAGATGCTCAGCTGAGGGTGGATACTATTACCCGTCAAATCAGAGAGCAGGGTCTATCTGATGAGCTATATAGAGAGGAAGATGTGGCACTAAGAGAATTGGAGGAATGGGAGCTATGAGAGGAGATATACTGGAAACAAAAAGCTCGAATTGATTGGCTCCAGGAAGGGGACAAAAACACTAAGTTCTTTCACAACATCGTAAAGGATAGAAGGCATGGGAGCGCTCTCAATTCTCTCATGATGACAGAGGGGACCTTGGTCTCCTCTCATAGGGAGATTGCTCTTGAGGCTACTAGATTTTTTGGGAGTCTATCTTCAAAAGATTCTATTCCTACTAGGGATGAGGAGGATTTGGTGCTTGAGTGCATCCCTTCTATTGTCACTCCTGAAATGCATGGGGCAATTATTAAGCCTGTTTCTCTATCTGAGATAGAAGCAGTGGTTTTTGGAATGAAAAAGGGTAAAGCCCCAGGACCAGATGGTTTTCCTATAGAGTTCTTTCAAGCTTTCTAGGATATAGTCAAGATGGACCTCTTTGAAGTTGTGCAGGAGTCCTTTAGCAATAAGTAGATGCTTAAGGCTTTGAATGCAACCTTCCTTGCTCTCATCCCAAAAAAGGAAGGGGCCAACTCTCTTAACTCCTTCAGACCTATCGCTTTATGCAATGTGACATACAAGATAATCACAAAAGTGATTGCTGAGCGGTTAAAGCCATGGCTCAAAAATCTAATCTCCGAGGAGCAAGGGGGATTTGTCACAGGAAGACAGATTTTGGATGGGATTATCATAGCTACGAAAACTGTGCATTCTATGGCTATCTTTAAGGAGAAAGCTATGTTCATAAAGTTGGACATGGCCAAGGCTTATGATAGGGTCAGGTGGAGCTTTTTGCAAAAAGTTCTCAAGGCTTTTGGTTTTGGGGAGGAGTGGATTAGCTGGGTAATGAGTTGTATCACTTCACCCTCTTTTGCTGTCCTAATTAATGGTGAACCTACTGACATATTTGGGGTGGCCAGAGGGCTTAGGCAAGGGGATCCTCTTTCCCCTTACCTTTTCATTTTGATGGTTGAGGGTTTGGGAAGATTTCTCAAGTCTCAAGTTAGGCAAGGTTTGATTCACGGGATGGAAGTGGGGGCATGGCATTCCTCCTTCTTCTCATCTCCAATTTGTGGATGATACTTCTCTAATGGGTGTAGCGAGAATTCAGGAGGTAGTTTTCGAAGAGCTTTGGATATTTATGTGAGTGCCTCAGGACAGAAGATCAATGAAGAAAAATCCCATATTTTTTTCTTCAATACCCTGCTCCTATTCAAGCTCGGAATTGCTCAGATCTTGAGGTTTCAAATTGGAACCCTTCCTTTTATGTACCTTGGAATCCCTCTTTCAGACCATAGATTGCCAGGGGGTGTGTGGCAGGGAATTTTGGACAAGTTTTGGAGTAAGGTGAGTCATTGGACCCACCGATGGCTTTCAACTGCTGGTAGAATGACTCTTTTGAAGTCTGTGGTCCAAGATCTTCCTATCTATAGGTGTCTTGTGCAGACTGCCCCTGCTGGATTCATTAAGGATTTTGATGCTCTTTCCAGACAATTTTTATGGACTGGTAACTTGCTCTCCTCTAAGTGGAGTTTGGTCAAATGGGATTGTGTTTGTAGATCAAAGCAGGATGGTGGCCTTGGTTTGCGGAAAACGAGCTTGAATGGTAATGCTCTTGCAGCTAAACTCTTTTGGAGATGGTGCATAAGCCAGGATCAAGGATGGGCTAAAATCCTTAATGTTAAGTATCTTGGTGGGGTGGATGGGAAAGATGTACCAAGATACAATCTGATAGGAAGGGGATCTATGATTTGGGATACTTTGAAGAAAGGAGCGCAGTTAGTTAAAAAGGGTCTTTTTTGGATTTGTAATAGAGGTTCAGAAGCCTTGTTCTGGGAGGATTCTTGGGATGGGTTCCCTCCTATCTTGTCTCAGTACCCCCACCTTCAACCGCTCTGTGATAGCTTTCTTGCTGCTGGCTGGAGTAAAGTTGAGGACTTTAAGGTGATTTTAAGGGTGGGTCGTGCCGAGGTTTCCAGATGGAAAGAACCCTGTGATTGGCCTCCAGGGGGTTCTGAGGGTGAGAGGGAGACTCTTGCTAGAATTCTTGCAGGTAGAGTGTGTAATTCTTTGAGAGAAGATGATATCCTCGCTTGGGGACCAAATCCAAAAGGAAAGTTTTCAGTGGCCTCTGGGTATCAAGAGTTAGAGAGACTTACCTTTGATAGGATGGACATTTCCTAGTGGAAGCAGGTTTGGCATAAATCAGCTTGGCCCAAATGTAATTTTTTCTTGTGGCTTGTGGTGCAGAATAAATGTCTTACCTGGGAGAATCTTCAAAAGAGGGGTTTTCATGGGCCCTCTATTTGTGTTTTATGTAATAGTAGTGAAGAAAATAGTTTGCACCTATTTTTCCAATGCTCCTTCACAAGGGTTATTTGGCACTGGTGGTGGGAAGCTTGGGAGCATGCTTGTATTCATGCTAACTCTTTGGTTGAGTTCTGGAATAGTCTTGGTAGACCCCCTTCTAAGACTTCTTTTCTTGAGGTGGCGTGGGTTATTGGTCCAGGATTTATTATCTGGCAGGTGTGGCTGGAAAGGAACTGCATGATATTTCAAGGTAAGCTGAAGATGGTGCAACAAGTGTGGTTGCAAGTAATAAATATGCTTTAGGAGACCCTAGCTGCGAAGTGTGATCTCTTTGAGGATATTGATCCAAGAGATGTGCGAGTGATTCAAAATTTGAATATTTTTTGTGCCGATTCTAGTGATGCTCTTTGTAAGAAACTACGGGTTAGAAGCAGGAAAGCTAAAAGGAAGGTTTGTAGGGAGGGGAAATGGTCTCTCTCCCCTTTGGGGACTCTGAAGATTAATATTGATGGGTCTTCCAGGGGAAATCCAGGGCATGTTGGGGTTGGAGGAATTGGCAGGGATAGTTCGGGTAAGGTTATTTTCTTCTTCTCGAATATAAGGGATTTCAGACCAATAATTACATGGAAGCTCTTGCTGTCCTCTTGCTCTTGAAAGAGGATGTGCTCTTGGATGGACCAAGATTATCTGTGAGTTGACTCCTAGGTTGTGGTGGATATGTTAAACCTGCAATGGATGGAAGATGTGGAATGGCATCTGGCTGTGGTGGGTAGACAAATTCTTAGTCTGAGTGCTACTTTGGAGACTGTCTCTTTCTGTTATGTCCCCCGCGAGTGGAATAGGATTGCTGATGGCCTGGCTAAGTGGGCTTCTGATCATGGGGAGGGATGGAAGGTGGGAGATTGGGCTCACCTGCCTCCGGATTGTGTTCATGTTCTGGAGAGTTTGGTCAAGGATGATATAGCTGGTTAGTTGTGCTCCTTTTGGGGGCTTTTGTATGTTTCTTTTGTTTCCTCTTTCGGGCTTGGGGCCCTGCTTGTACTTTGCTGGTTGATTCAATAAATTTTTACCCCCTTTTTAAAAAAAAAAAATCAAGTAGAGTGATAGTGGATTAATGAAAAGGAAAGTGGCTCATCTTAGCAAGAAGAATCGCCTTGATTAAGGTTTTTGTCATGGCCAATCTAATTTATATGATGTCATACATAAAACTTACAAGGGAATCTAGAAGTAATTTTAAAGCATCATGAACAAATTTATATGGTGAGGATTCAATGACACTAAAATAATGACATTGATTGGATGGGATACAATATGTAAATCCAAATATTCTTGGGGTCCTAGAGTTTACAAAATTGAGAATCAAAACATAGTCCTTGGGAAAATTAATTTGGAGAATGTAAAAAAGTAATATTCTAAGTCATATTAGATAACATAAAGAAAATTCCTTGACTCAAAAGACCCAACTAGAATCCTCACAATTGTTGACCTCCTTAGGGGTTCACACATTTGGAGCTTTATGTTGTACAATAGATTGTTATTAACTTATGATCTTGCCTACTAAATTGAAAATGAAAGATGTGTTCAATTTTGGGAGGAATCATGGAATGGATTCCCTCATTTATTTGATAAGAAATAACTTAGAGGCTATAGAGAAATCCTCATTAGGTCTTAGAAAAAAAAGAGTATGTGATTATATGCACATAAATTCACCAATCACATAGGTTGATGTAGGAGCATTGACTTATGGAGAGTTTTAGTTTTCTTTTTGTTTTATGATTTGGTGTTTGTTTGTAAATTTTGGTTTGAGTTTGTAATTAAGGTGTGGTGTTTGGTGTGAACCTCAACATTAAAGTTGAAGTGTTGGCAAATTTCCCTTTGTGTTGCGCTGACTCTTGGTCAAAATTACCACTCCAAATAGACGTATTAGTTGGCCACACCTACCTAGGGAATTAGGAGCATTGAAAAATAAATTCTTTAAAAAAAAACACACATGCTCATACAGTTAAAAGAATTTAGTTATGGATTTGGCGATTGGGAAGACGGATTTTAATATATGTAAATTAAAATCTTGACAACTCATGGTTGAAGGAGGCAGTTGACATATGTAAAAACAAAATAAACCTTCACAGGCTCGCGTAGGAGGGGAAAAAGGTAGTTAGAAGTTTCAGTTGCAAGTGAAAGACAGAGTGGGGAAGAAACGATTATACAAGGCAGCTACCAAAAACAAGAAGATTTCATCGTGGAGGAAGGTAGAAGGGAGTCGATGGTGTAATGGAGAAAAGAAATTAGGAGGGCGTAGGAAATTGTCTTTTTCATTGGCGGCTTTCAGATTTGTATAGATGACAAAATATGAATTTTCTTGCACATTTAAAAGTTTCAATGTAATTCCCTTTCTATGGCACTGCAAAATCTTTGTATTGTTGTTGTGGTAAGCACAGCCTGCTGGATGCATGCCAATATAGATATGGTGCTTAGAGAAGCTCTCAAATTTCCTGACATAGAGTAGTCTCTGTTCTTTTAATTCCTTGTTGTGTCTTTGTGTTTTGTCTGCAGAGCATAGACCTCTTTAGTACAGAGTCAATTTGTGTAGAATTTTGGATATTTTAAATTCCATTGTATGGGCAGATTATTGATTTTGGTGGTTTAAGTTTGTTGTGTTGATGTTCTATTTTTGGAACTCTCAGTTAATATTCCTATTTGGTATTGTCTGAGGACTCTAATAGAACAAATCTAGAATGTCTAGATAGAGAGGCACATGAATAACATAGAAAAAAAATCAAACAAATTAAATGGGCCAATGCCAAATTGGACAAATACTCTATAATAATTGGTTATAAATTTCAGCAATTATATTGTTGAAGATTCACATTGCTTGATAGAGCTATGTTCAAGCCATCTTTGTTTACTTAAAGAAAGATCCTTCATATTGATAACCATACATAAAAATATCTTGATGAGAGATAGGCTAAAGCTTATTGGCATTGAAAGTCCTTCATGATATGTTGCATGTTGAAAACTAGAAGAAGAAATGGTAGATCATCTATCTTTAAATTTAACCTATATAGTTAATTTTTGGAATTGGATTTTAGGTTAGTTAAACTAGTTTGGCTTAATGTTAAATGACATGCATATTTTTCAAAAGCTATCCTAGGATCATGAAAAATCATTCTTCAAAATCATATGGAAAACTAGTCTATTGATGGTGATTTGACACATTTGAAAGAAAATAAGCCAAATATTTTTTCCAAAAATTACTACCAATTGAGGAAGTGATCAAGAATATTGAATTTGGGATAAGTTCAAAGCAATCACATGCCAAGGGTAAATGGCTCAACAAAACTTCTTGACTATAACCAAATGAGATGAATAAATATTGAGGACATGAAACTTAATCAAATTCCTCTCATTGAAGGGTTCTAATGGAGATGATGAATAGGGAAAAAATAAAGTGGCACCATCCCCCAAGTGTAAGACTTAAACAAAGTATGCTGAGACAACCTTGGAACTTCTAAGGTTAGGTGTATCATTTATGAAAAAGTGCATTTTTTTGTAAGAGGAACTGATATTGCATATATTCACAAAAAAAAGGTGGGTGGAAGAGATCAAACCTTGAAGCTTGAAGTACAAATAGGGCCAAGTATGGAAAAAATATAAAGACAAAGCTACTAGGTGATAAGAGCTATACCACTAGGGGTGGGAGGGTGCCTATGTTATAGTTTTCCATGTACATAAGGGTAAGTGCAAGAAGTTGGGTCCACGAAGAGGGAAAGTTTTGGCCAAAAAAATGTTGACAAGAATGAGATCCCGAGCCTTAGATTAGGATCTTGTTCCTAAATGGGTACTCATTCTAAAAATATAATTTGTATTTGTCTTGAAATGAGCACTCATTTTAAAAATAGAACATGTACCTGCTCTAAAAATAGAATAGGTACCCATTTAAAAAATTGAAATCCCAACCCGCTTTTGATTTGGTTTTAGGCTTAGGAAAGGTTTGGTAATCTAACCCTTAGCCTTTGACTTGCCACTAAAAAACTAAGGCAATGTCAAGAGAAATATCTGAATTTGGCAATTTATAGCTGATGGATTTTTTTTAGAATTGGTTTATGAAATTAAAACCTATTATAGATCACAATGTCTAGTTTCTAAATACGTATGATTGGATTATGTTTTCTATTTTTAAATTAATTTCTAAGCAAACTGGTTCATAAACTTGAAATATTAGGCTTTTTTTAATTTTTAATATTTTAATCTATTATTTTTTTGTAAAAAAATTATATGACATCAATCTTCAAACAATTCTCTACACAATAAAAAATTAAAAAAAAAGATTAGTTTAGGTCAAATTATGGTGTTCGTACACGTTGGTTTTCAAAAACAATAATTAGGGCCAATAAAAAATTAGTAAAAGAAAATATTCAGATTTTTTTTATAAAAATATCCTCATCAATCTTCAATTTGTTACACATATCTCACCAAAAGGAATTAGAAAAATACTTTTATTTAGTTCAAATTATAGGTGTTTGTACACATGCATGGTATGGTAAAAAAAGCGACTTTTAAAAAGTTGTTTTTATACCATGCCCAATAAAAATTAATTTTTATCATTTGGGTGTTGGAATAATTATATATTTGGAAATTAGACTCAAAATATTAAATTTCATATTACTCACTTTTTTTAAGATTTAATGTGTAAGTGCTTCAACTGTGATTTTTTTTGAAAATTAAGAAAAACACTTTCACTTTTTAAACTTTTTGTGGACCCAACTTCTTGCACATGCTCATCAATGGGTTTTGGATCATCTAGGGGAGACTTAAAAATAGAAATAAAAACCTATTTATTTTTTGAACCTCTAGAGGATGAATATTGATAGTAGGTGAAATAACCAAAGAAATATCTAGATTTTTTTCAGAATTCAAACATCTAGAAAATCCATGATCATGGTCTTGGGGAGAGGTAGAATGAGGGTGAGGATTGAGAGCACAAATGAATAGTCCCACCCTTAGCTTTGTGTGTAAATGAGAATAATGTGATTAAGCATCTTGATCATCATGAGTAGTTTGGCCATGTCTTTCTATGAGGGGGATAGTGACCCTTGCTAGAAGGAACAGTATGTGGGACCTTGACAACCATAGAAGAGGAATTGTACCCCAATGGTCAAGAATCACATATAGATGTTCTAATTCAAGCATAATTTTATTTCCTTGCACTTGAATCCACATAAGTACATTAGAACATATCATAACCCTAATATATAGTAAAAAATGAGTATCAATAGAATAGCCAAAAAATAGTAGAATTCCTATCATTCTAAATGAAAAAAGAATTTTGACTTAGAAAGCATACTAAATCTGGGTTTAAACTTTGTAGGAATTTCGGGCCAATACCCCAAGATGACCATATTCCATGATAAAGGCTTAGGCCTTAAAACATAGGAAAACATGAAACAAATTCCATAGCCTAGATGAGATAATCTAACAATAATAGAGAGACCTTGCTAAAGAATGCATCAAGTGAAACAAGCCAACTTAGGCTCAAGAATATTTGACCAAATAGTCTAGAACCTATGTTTCCAAGAGATCAATTAAGACTAAATAAGTTATCTTTGGTTCAATTTAGGAAACATGTGAAGGTGAGGAGAGAGCTAAATATAACCTTTATAGGGCCTATAAGAGAAAAAATGTACATTATGATACCATTTCCAATCCTTCCACTAAGGATTGAATCTTCTAACCCTAATCTTATGAATCTTATTAGGAGGAATCAATTAAATAATTATCTTATAAGTTTTAATATCATGATTAGACAACATAGAGTTAGCTTTAGTTTCCAGCAAGAAATAAAATTCTTGGTCAAATTAGAAAAGAGGTTTGGAAGGGTTTTGATTCCCTTCTTAAAAAATAGAACGCATGAACACACAACATCTTATCAAGAGGGTGATCAAGTGGTAAGAGATAACTAGATATCACTAGATAAATTACTAGTTAATGGATAGCCCTTTGTATAAGTCATTTCAATCCCATTTGATGTTTTAAATTTTTGGCTACAACACATGTTTATTATTCTTTTTGTTGGATCACATCTAAAGCCTCCTAATTAAAGCTTGAAACACTTCTTAGGGACTTCCTATAGGCTTATTTTGATATTATTTAAGAGATTTTCATCATGTGGCCTAGGAATAAATTATGGCCTTCCATGTATGATTTTGGAAGACTAGAGTTGATTTCTATTCAACATCAATCTTAGCCTTATACAAAATGGATTATCAGATCCCTTTGAAGGTAATGATACCTAAAATATTTTACTTTGATTATATTTATTCTAGTTCTTGGTAAGGGTGAATATATAAACTTAATTGTCAAGTTTCCCTAAAAATTGTCACACGTAATGAATAATGAATCCAAAATATGGGCCTTTTTTCTATTCTTGAAAGTGTGTAAAAATACACTTGATTTGGAGATAGAAAGTGATTAAATGATAACACTAAATCTTCTTAGAAGAATAAATACCCCTAATGAGAAAATAAGAAACACTGTAGAGAAAATTTAGCTAATGCTAAACAAGAGTGATAGCTACTCTATATGACACTACTATAGAGAGGCTAATAGAATGATAGACATGTTGGTAAATAATACCATCAAATAAATTTAGTAGATAATCATCATAGACAATATCACTTCATGGGATGGGATGCACTTGAAGGATTAACTTGATATTATCTCTAGTACATGACACATGAGTTCTTTATAGTGCTTAAAGATGCACTTCAAATTGGGATCTCTAAAATAAAATTTAGTTTAGTACTTAGTGTATCAAATCATGACATAACGACGAGAAAAATTATTCTACACACTAATTAGAAAGATGCCACTTAAATCTCTCTCCTAGTTGAATATTGTTATGTAACGAAAAATTTGAGTCAAATTAAATATATTTTTCATTCACTCCATCCATGCTGTTAATGTTATGCAAGCCATTATGGGAGATTAAGCATTGAAAAAACGCAAAAATAACCTTCATAACAAAGAGATGGTGAAAATATTTTTTTCTAAAATCATCAACAGTATTTGAGACAAAGAAATTACCAAATTTATTATTGTTGACTATCTTCAAAGGAAGTATAGACATTAGGAACTCAAATAGATAGAAGAGTGACATGTAAGAAAATGAGTATGATACGATTGGTATATTCCCCATTAAGACCATGGTTGAGAACTTACAACTATGAGAAGAATAAAAAACAATTACAAAAAGGCTAATTAAATTATCCTTGGACAAATTATAAAAGTGTGAGGACAGAAATTAGACCCTTTTGATATAGGAATAAAGTACATTCCTTAAAAGGGTGGATGAAGGTATCCTTTACATTTTGCACAACATCACATGTAGAGGATATAATTCCAACAACAATGATAATGACTATTAATTTTTAAATGTAGGCCATATGTTATTATTTTGTTCCATGTGCCTTAAAATCAATCGGGTTTGCATTGATAATATGAATTTATTCAGGGTGATAATCCATATAAAACAATATATATTTTATAAATCCTTTTCAAAATATAATTATCCAAACCACTTGACAACTAACACGACACCTAACTAAACTTTTTAATAATTACCAACATAGCCAAGAGTTACTAAGCTATGACTTTATTATAAACGTTATTTATCAGCATCCCCTCTTAAGGTTTACAGTATAAAAATTAAAATAGAAAATAAAAACATGTTGAGTAATCACAACCTCATATTCTTTGGAAGCTTCTCTTTGAAAGTAATTTTTTGGTTGAGGTAGAAATTTATCAAGTTTCCTCATAACATTAATAAAGGAGTAACACTTGAATTGAATTCCCAACTTCCCAAATTTTACCTCCTAAAACTCTTGAATCACATATCTCTTGAACTATTAAACAAACATCCATGTTGAGTTACAACATAATTCTTCATAAAGTTGCATCATGAACCTCATAAGAGTATAATTCCTAGGATTCACAAACTCCCAAATTATCTAGGCAACTATCTACGTTGAGATTCATATACACTAGATCTCTTCATATCTTTAAAAGGATAATTTTTGAAAATAATAAGTCACCACAACCAACATCTAATGGATCCTTAACAATAAATATATTAATTTTCTTTATTTTATCTTTGAGATTTCCTTTGTGAACATCATTGACCCAAATTCTAAAATTTTATGATGTATATGACCTCTTTTCTTGTAGTAGTAAAATTTAGTCTCCCCTTTTCTTTTATCTAATGTTCTATATTATTATGTGTATAATGGGTCCTTTCATGTAAAGAATCACCTTCTATATCTTCTAAACTTTTTCTCTTATCTTCAACTAAGAGAGCTAAAATCATATCATATGGATTTTAAGAATATTTTTGAGTCTTAAGATTAAACATAATGTTGTTGTATTTATAAGGTATATTGTTTAACAAAATGGATTTAACATTATTTTCATCAATTATAGCTTGCATTATAAAATTTATATAATGAGAGCCATAAAATTTATTATGTAGTTTGATGTACAACGAATCCATCGTCTTTCATGAATCTAAATTGTTGAAGATTTAGAGAAAACATTGCATTAACTATTTCTATTGCAAACAATTTACTCAAATTATCCTAGATTTCCTTAGATTATTATTTAGTATACATGTGCTATGATTTGTAATTAGAAAGAGCAAGACCAATAATAGATTCACATTTATCATTTGTTTTGTGTCAATGTAGTAATCTATTTGAATATATAGGTGGTTTCTCACTATGTACTATTTCCAACAAGTCCTTGCTCATCAATTTTATTTAGATTTTTATTTAGGTGTGGAAATTAACGCAAAAATATTTATCTAATGGAATATCCATTCCTAGAGATATACACAAGAATATTTGTCTAATATATGGTTGGATGTTAAAATATCATTCCTTGCCCAATAAAGAGATATATGGCTCTCACTAGAAACCACCACCACATAGTGTCAATGGTGTTGAGGAGATAGGTCCTTTCGTACTTTAGTTTCACATTGATGACTAATTTTAAGTATACAAAATTGTCCATTTATATAAATTTTATTCACTTGTTACATATTTTTAAAGTCAACTACCTATAAGATGATGCACTATCTATATAACACTCTCCATGTAAATTTAAACATATTAATTAATTAATTGAAATTTAGAACATAATATGATTTTAAATTCCATTAAATGCATATCTAGAGTGTTGGATGAATGTTGATGATTAGACAAATAGATTTTAAAATTTTAAAAATTATTATGCTTTTATAAAAGGAAAAATGATTTTGGATGTAAAGAAGATCAAATTGATATGGGTAATTTGTATATGAATGGGTGAAGCCACAATAGTGGTTTACAATTCAAGTGAGGAAGAAAAACTCACAAAAAATGACCCCAAAGTAAAAAAAAAGTGATTTTGGGGGTTCGTACGAACCTACTGGTTTGACCGAACGCATTAGGGGGTTCGCTTGAACAAGTGTTTGAGCGAACCCCTTTAAATTTTGGCCACCAAAAAACAAAAAAAAAGCATAGCAAAGGGGGTTCGAGTGAACCCCCTTGAAGAGGTTCGCTCGAACCCCCCTTGCCCCTCATCCCCCTCCTAAGACACAAAAAAATTCTATTTTTTATGCTTTGGAGCTCGGGTTGAGGATGAAAATGGAGAAGTCTTCAGAAACCCTTATGGAATCAAATAGTCCTCAGAACGAGCTATCCAACGAATATAATTTTTGTATGTTTTGATTTTATTATGTATTTGTTTTTTTAGTTTTATTAAACATAGGTTCTTCACCAAAAATGAAGGTCTCTGTTCTGCACATGTGGAAAAATAGTAGATTATAAAAAAAAAAATTAAAAATATAAGTGCATCAGATATTGAAGTCCTTGATCCAACAAAAAAAATAAAATTGAATTTTGATATATACAAAAAACTTACGCTATACGGTCACACTATGTCCGAATTGTAATTGGTTTGACTTTGAAACTTGATTAAAGAAAAAATATTCAATTAAAACTATCTAACAATTGAAAGCACTAGATACTGAGTTAAAAATCTAAATTCGAAAGAATTAGAATTTTATCCTTCATGGAAAAAGTTTGTGTTATACGATGTAAAGGCCACTTTTTAAAAATGCTATTTTTGAAAAAACCATGGAGATGGAAAAGAAGTAATTTGATTCCAAAAATTTTGAAAAAAATATTTTTAGAATCTACAGACAAAATGTGACGAGACTCTATTTTGCATCATCTTCAAATTCCTCACAGTTTAGCCGCTATAGGTGCCCGAATGTGAAGATTTAGTTAAAAATAATAATGTCAGTGTCCGGTTTGGCCAAAAATTGTAAACCACTATCGTGGGATCACTCGAATGTATGTATAGTGGGTGTAATGAGTAAGTGATTATGACGAAAATGAAGAAATATGTAGTCAAATGTATAAATTGAAAGATATCTGTATAAGGATGTGTATAATAAATAAGTTTTGAAGTATTTATGACGAATGTAACAAATAATTGAAATAGAAGAATGGATAAGAATATATAGGTAATGAATTAATTGAAAGGTTAGTATATCAATATGAATAGATTTATGGATTTGATTGTTTAACATTTATTAATATCAATATTTCTGATCATATTACATAGTCAAATCTAGAAATCTATGCATATTGATATCATGGGCTATCAAAAATTCATTCTATTAATAGAAAAATATATGATAGTGTGTGTAATAAATAAATAGATACAATGTCTATAGTGGATTTAATAAGTAATTGAAAAGGTCAAATGCATAAGAATACAATAAATGAATTTTTTGAAAGATAAGTATATGAAAATGTGTGCAATGAATAAATAAATAATACAAGACAAAAAAAAAACTCTTTACATAAAATAGTATCATTTATCAATATACATTTATTTAATTGCTCTCCTCAAATAAAATTTGAGAGTTTTTAAATTTTTTTTTTCATGTCACTCCTTGCCAACCTTGAGAGAAAAATTTGTGTTAATAATTAAATTTAACATGTAAGTTTATATGCATTTTTAAAAATACATTTTTTGAGAAAAAAATGTTTGTATTTATAATTGTGAGTTTTTAGGATGAGAAAGATTTTTATAATAGATTGTAAATAAAGTTTACAAAATAAATAATGAAGTGGAGGAAAAAATAAGAAGAAAAAAATAGACCAACAATAAATGTATATATAATTTTTAAAAAAAAATAAAATGAAAAAAGGTGGAGGTCAATAAACTCTTAAAATGATTTTAAAAATGAGATAAGATTAAATAAAAATATTTTTTTTACAAATAAAATAATAATGATCTATTAATCATTTCCAATAGTAGAAGAAGATGAGGAAGATGGAGTTGATCTTGCTTCCTATGGTGAATATTGATAGTCATGATAATATATAAGATTTTCCACCTTTAACCTTCATCATAATATTTTAGTATATAAAAATAGACCAACAATAAATATATGTAAATTTTAAAAAAAATTTAAATATGAAAAAGGTGGAGGTTAATAAACTCTTAAAATGAGCCGGCATGAGTAGCGCGGTTGGCTTGGGGCTATGGGATGGCTCCTCATGGTATCGGGTTCGACTCGCTCCAAGGCTTAAACGAGGGTAGTGGTTGCCGACTCCATATACCCCCAGGGACTAGTCTTGCCTTCCCACTCGCCTCTAATTGTCGTTGGGTGGTAGGTCGCGGGGATACCTTGAGTAACAAAAAAAAAAAACTCTTAAAATGTTTTTAAAAATGAGATAAAATTAAATAAAAAATATTTTTAAAAGAAAAATAATAACTATCTATTAATCATTTGCAATATTAGAGGAAGATAAGGAAGATGGAGTTGTTCTTGCTTTGTATGGTGAATATTGATAGTCATGATAAGATAAAAGAATTGTCACCTTTAATCTTCAACATAATATTTTAGTATATATATATTTTTTAAATTTTTTTAGTCAAAAAGTGTTATTGATCCTCTTAATGCAATTTGGAACTAACAATAGTGTTAATGTTAAAATTGTCTTCATATTAAAGAGTAACATATATATATTATATTATCACTTACAATTTTTGATAGTCTATCTAAACTTTCTCCTTTCAAATTATAGATTCTTTTTTTAAAATTTTATTTTATTTATGACAAAAATTGCCAAATATAGTCATATATGGTCATCAAATTTAAGCCTGGTAAGTTTAAATCAAATTTTTGTTTAGGTCAAGTAATCCATGTTAGAAATAATTATTTTTTGATTTCTTGATTGAGAGCTAAGGACTCAAGAACATCCATTTTATTAAAATCACTGAAAACACAATCCCCACCTTATTCTTTATGATATTAAGATCTTACACTTGACATAACTTAATTTCTAATAAAATTATTTTTAATGATTTAACTTTAATCCATTAACATTAGCAATAAAAAATAATTTTAATTTCAATTAGTTTGAAAACTTTATATGTTGACTAATTCTGATACAAGGTTGTACATTTACATAAATTTTAATGAACTTGTAGTTGAAATAATTGCTATTCTAACTGCCTACAAGACGACAAATGAGAACTAGAATTTGGAATCTTAAGAGTTCAGACAAATTTGAAATACACTATACAAAGGCAAGACAATAAAGACAAATTTCAGCATCTCGTGAAAAAATGGCTATAAATTTTTTCAACGCGGACCTTTTTCCCAGCGTGGATTGGGGCCCTTCTATATAAACACTCTCTTTGCTCTAAGGCCTATTCATTACGGTCGCCAAATCTTGAGATAGTTGAGACTGGGAGTAATCAGTTAAAAAGTGCAGAAGGAAAAAAAAAAATCTGCAATTATCTACAATTTACAGGAAATGGCTCAATCCTTAATTTCTTCTGCCACGCCTTGCATTGTAAGGTTTCAAAGACTTTCTGAGGTCAATGGCAGAACACAGCTCAACAGCTTTCAAACATCCTCTTTGTCCTCCTACAGGGTGGGGAAGAGCCAAGGGAATAAGCAGTCAGCTGGTTTGGTTGTGGCTTGTGTTGGAGATTCCAGGCGTTCTTCTCCACCTGCTGCTACAGGGGCTGCCACTGGTATGCTTATTTAAAGTTAGTTTCATGGAAAAATCCCAACGAAAGGTATGTCATGAGTGTATATTGATTGTTTGGAGTCTGTTTCAGCTCCTACATCGGCGAAGCGAGAGTACCCTCCAGCAGTTTGGAAGGATGACGTGATTAATTCTCTGATATCATCTTATAAGGTATGGAGTTATGAATTTGTTCTTATAGTTGTGGGTGGTGGTTGGATTTTGAGGCAGACTGCATTAAAGTTGAATTTTGCATATTTTTTTCGACGGATCACATTCAATGATTGATTATCAGAAAGAGAAAAATTATATATTAAAATTGGTTTTGTGTGGTTTACTGCAGTCTGCAGATGTAGAAGAGCAGGAGAAAAGAGCAGAGACATTGATAGCGGAGATAAAAGCCATGTTTAAATCAATGGGGGATGGTGAAACGAATCCTTCTGCCTATGATACTGCCTGGGTCGCCAGGGTGCCTGCTGTGGATGGCTCTAACCGTCCTCAGTTCCCTCAGACGCTTCAATGGATTTTGCAAAACCAGTTGAGCGATGGTTCTTGGGGCGAAGAATTGTGCTTCTTGACATATGACCGCGCTCTGGCTACTCTAGCCTGTGTTATCACGCTCACTTTGTGGAAAACAGGGGACGCGCAAGTGAAGAAAGGTTTGGCACTTTCTTAATGAGTAAAAATTGATTCTTTAGATTTTGCAGATTGATTCATATCTGGAAAAACAAATGCAGGTGTTGAATTTATAAAGAAACATGCTGAGCGAATGGAGGGAGAAGCGGACAATCACCGGCCAAGTGGATTTGAGATCGTTTTCATTTCAATGCTCAACGAAGCTAAGACTTTAGGATTGGATCTCCCTTATGAACTGCCTTTCTTTAAGCAGATTAATGAGATGCGTGAGACTAAGCTTAAAAAGTGAGTCAGTCCACCCCTGTTGCCCATTAATTTTCTTTCCTCCTCCAATGGGCTCAAGTGGTCTCTAATGTTGTATATATTGATGGGTATTTATCAGGATTCCCCTGAATGTTATCCACGCCATTCCAACAACAATTCTGTACTCGTTGGAGGGGTTGCAGGAAATAATAGACTGGGACAAAATAATGAAGCTTCAGTCCAAGGATGGATCTTTCCTAAGCTCCCCTGCCTCTACAGCTGCCGTGTTCATGCGCACAGGAGACAAAAAGTGCTTAGAATTTTTGAGCTTCGTTCTCAACAAATTTCAAGATCATGGTACCAATTAGCAGTCTTGATTTGCTTTGATTTGTATAAGTAGCACTTAAATTGAGCTGGGATTGACATAATGGGCATGGACTGCAGCTCCTTGTCACTATCCTCTTGATCTGTTCGAGCGTCTATGGGCGGTTGATACTGTTCAACGCCTGGGAATCGACCGCCATTTCAAGGACGAGATCAAAGAGACTCTGGATTACGTCTACAGGTATTTTGGATTCGCAATTTGTATTGCATCATCGTTTTCTCTGCTACATATATATTTTGATATTTTTCGCAATGCCGACCGTATTTATTAATTAATTGAATTTCATAATATAAAATGATTCTGCATTTTAATTAGTTAGTAAATTTTATTGTTGAAAGATATTAAAAAAAAAGGCATTCTTTTATGTTTCATGAATATTTATAAACATTAATAATTGATAAGAAATTTTTGCAGTTCATAATGATAGCTCGCAGATTGGGTGAGCATTTTTTCTTGGTTGATGTTTCAGATCGCACTATATGAATCATAATTGAAATGATAAACAAAAAAAGATAATGATAGACCGTGTAGTGTGATCCATGATTTATGTAGCGTGCTCTGAAATCTTAGACTCACAATTTAAACCAAAAATCATAATGATAGCTCGCAGATTGTATGAGCATTAATAATCTTTATAAACAAGACATTAAATTTTCACATGATAGCTCGCAGATTTTGTGAGCATTTTTTCTTATTGACTTTTCAAATCACACTACATGAAAGATAATAATAGACCATGTAATATGATCCATGAATTACATAGTCACACAATCTACAAACTATCATTAATAATAATTTCACTTTATAAATTTCTGCTTGCTTTAAACTGATACTCATTGTTGACTCTCAAAACAATTCACAGCTATTGGAACGATAGAGGCATCGGATGGGCGAGAGAAAATGCAGTTGGTGACATTGATGATACAGTCATGGGCCTTCGCCTCCTCAGATTGAGCGGATACAATGTGTCTTCAGGTAAGAAAAAACATATATTACAGACACAGGTCTCTTGTTGATTTTAAATTTATCCCTCGAGATGCTGAATTCGCTCTCTGTTTATTTGTTGGCAGATGCATTGAAAACTTTCAGGGACGAGAATGGAGAGTTTTTCTGCTTCATGGGTCAAACACAGAGAGGAGTTACAGACATGTTAAACGTTCATCGCTGCTCTCAAGTTGCATATCCAGGGGAAACGGTAATGGAAGAAGCAAAACTCTGTACACATCGGTACTTGACCAACGCTCTTGATAATGTCGGCGCTTTCGACAAGTGGGCTCTTAAAAAAGATCTTCAAGGAGAGGTAACGACCAACTTTCGGCCTGATCAAAGAAATTTATATTCTTTCATGCACGCACTTGAGTAAAATAATATTTTATTCAACTTTTATGTGTTTAGAATATGATCATTATTTGACTTGCAGGTAGAATACGTGCTCAGATACCCATGGCATAGAAGCTTGCCAAGACTGGAGGCACGCAGTTACGTAGAACAATACGGCGCAAATGATGTGTGGCTTGGAAAGTCTATGTACTTGTAAGAATCATTCTTCACCTAATCCATGAATCTTCTATTTTTTGGTGACTACTTAGTGTCTTATGCTAAATATACTCTTTGTTTGTCAGGATGTATTACGTGAGCAATCCAAAATATTTAGAACTGGCGAAAATAGACTACAACCGCGTTCAATCGATACACCAAAAGGAAATCCAGGAGCTTCAGAGGTATGTTTCCCGCCATTAGAGCTTCAACAGTGACCTTGTTTGCTATCCAATGTTTCAAATAACAAACAAATAATGTTGATTTATGGAGCTTTTTTTAGAAATTGTGGGTAAAATTAGGCAGATGATGAACAATTATCATCTCATTGTTGTGTGGAAAGGTGGTGGAAATCTTCTGGTTTCGCAAAACTCAATTTCACACCCGAGCGCGTGGTCGAAACATATTTTGGAGCGGCAGCGACCATGTTTGAGCCAGAGTTTGCTACCCTAAGAGCTGTTTCCACAAAAACTTCAATCTTTACTGTCATTCTCAGTGATCTTTATAAAGCGCAGGGATCAATCGACGACATGATGCTATTCTCTGAAGCAGTCAAAAGGTTTGAACTGATTCTCTGATCCATTTTCTCTGCTAATTAAAAGCTTCAATACAATCATCTAAGCCAAGCCTGGGTATTTCATCAGGTGGGATCTGTCACTGGTGGACCGCATGCCAGAGGAAATGAAAATCTGCTTCATGGGTTTGTATGAAACAGTCAATGAAATTGCAGAGGAAGGAAGGAGGACACAAGGGCGTGATGTATTACCCTACCTCCGAAACCTGGTATGTATTCAACAGACCAAATTCAGCATGTTTTTTCAGTTTGAGTATTTTTCTTAGGGCTTTTTTCTGAGCTTTCTGTCATGTAATTTTCCAGTGGGAGATTCAGCTGGCATCCTACACCAAGGAAGCAAAATGGGTTCAAGACAAATATTTGCCTTCCTTCGAAGAATACATGGAGAATGCCAAAGTGTCAATGGGACTAGCCACCATAGTTTTGACCTCGGCGCTTTTTACAGGAAATCTTCTATCTGATGAGATGCTTTCAAAAATGGGCTATGATTCCAAATTTGTACAGCTAATGGTTTCAACAGGGCGTTTGGTTTGCGATACTAAAACTTACCAGGTATTCTTTGTCCCTCTCCCCCCTTCTCCCTTTCATTTACAAATAGATTTCAAGACTGTTTAACTTTTACCACTTGTAAAAGTCTGTTAATGTTTGAATGGTTGTTGATAATTCAGGAGAAACAAGAGAGAGGTCTGCCTTCAGCTATACAATGCTACATGAAAGACCATCCTGAGATCTCAGAGCAACAAGCTTTAGATCATATCTACTCTGTATTGCAGAATTCCCTCCTGGAATTGAATTGGGAACTTGTCAACAACCGAGACATGCCAGAGACTTGCAGAAGGCTGGTTTTTAACACAGCAAGAACAATGCAGCTGTTTTACATGGAGAGAGACGGTTTTATTCTGTCCCATCTAGAAATGCAAGAGCTTGTGAGAAAGTGTCTTTTCGAGCCCGTAGTAGTATAGAAATTAAACTGATTAAGACCAGCATTTTTTCATAAGACACTTTTTTCCCTCTTTCTCATGCATACAAATCCATGTTGGGTCCCTCAGTAACTGTTTTTTCTCGCCAAAATTCTTTCTTTTTTCTTGGATAGGTCAGACTCCCACCAATTCACTACAAAAATAAATGCAAGTTGTATAAATTAGGTGAATCAACTCATGCCTGATATGACCCTCACTTCGAAAGGGACGTGGGAAGACTTTACAATCAGAAACGTGGGCTGTGGTTCATCCCCATGGTTTTATCTACATAAGCTATGTAAATTTCCATCACCAAGCTAGTATATTTTGGTAAACATTTTATATAAGCCCTTTTTTAAAGCTTTTTATTTTATCTTTATATGAAAGCTGTTTATCATCTTTATTGCTCTATCCATTGTCTCCAATTTATAGGTGTATTGTACGCATCCCCTAGATTGAAATGTCAATTTGCTAAATTGCATTTAATAAATTCTTTCAATGAGAGCATGACAACTTGCAAAAGGAAAATTGCTAAGCATTTCAGAATAGACTTGACAATATAATCATTGAAATCGATCCAAAAGGTCAGTATAATCAAATTAATATATCTATTCCATTAAATAATAGATGGGCCACTTTAAGATAATGTTCTCAATGTTAGAGAGAACAAATGTTATAGCTTGTCTCTTAGGAGGATATGATGGTTAACCTTTTAGGGAGATGTAAAAGAAAACATCATTAATAGCTTGGTTGAGGAGAACCTAAATTGATAGTGATATGGATTTGTTACATAAAAATAACAATTATGATATAGGTATAAAAAGGGAGAGTATACAAAGAAGAGGTTTATATGACTATTATATTATCTAATGGTGCTAGGTAATCAACATTTTAAGAGAAGGAAATAATGATGATTATTTAAATAATATTTTACAAAAATTCTATAAATTATTTTTAATCTGTATATGTAAAGTTGTTCGATCAATTCTCTATAATGCTTATAATGCAAAATTATGTCTTATATTGCATACTTATTTTTGTTACGATTTTCATCTTACAACATTGTTTTGTATAATCCTCATCTCCATTAGATTCGTTTTTGTTCCTGTCTTGGATGAAAATGACACACTTTTGTATAGATTCTCCATAGAAGCAGGTTGACATTAGATTATGTGTTGTATTCTATATTTGTGTGTACCATGTTCTAATTGACAATTGCTTCTTAAAGATGGCTATATTGACCTTCAACCTTCCATCTAACATTGATAGTGCCATTGATATTTAATTAACACAATGATCTTGATGATAACAATATTAATAATAAACAAGTTAATTGTCAATTGTATTTAATCTAAATTTAAGCATTTATCACTCGGTAATAATATTATCATTAGGCCTCAACAATGAGGGTATAACAATATTATGGTCTAAACGAACGTAAACGATGCAACCAACATCAATATATAATTACCACTTCTAACCTCTTAATAATAACATCATTGATAAGTAGGAGGTATTCTCCACAACATGTCAAATTTTGATATTGCTATCAAGATTCAACCATGTAATTTTAGGAGTCAAACTCGTTGACCCATGTTTCATGAGTAGTGGTTCACAAGAACCCATCTCTCATGATAATGAATGATCTACTAAGCACTCATTGTATTTAGGTGATGCTCACAAAGGTGAAGCACTGAGCCTTCTTGGGAGGTCACCCATCCCAGTACTACTCTAGCTCAAGCACACTTAACCATAGAGTTTCCTCCAAAGTTAAGCCCACTTAACTTGCAACCTCATTTGCAAAACCTTCAGCAAGTGTTGTGCCTTATGAATCATTCATTATAGAACCCCTTTAGCTCCAAGGTTAATAACATCAGTGTTCTATAATCAATAATCAATCCTTATATTCTATCGAAAGTCTAAACTTAAGAGTCAATATTTCTTTTATTTATTTTTATCTAATAATACTACAATCTCAATGATACTCCTCCAGCTAGAATATTATTTAATTATTTGCTTACCTTAGACATAATAATGTCATGGAATAAATCATGGTTAAATATGAACACTGCTATCGTGAAGTTTGATTCACACTTGTAACCTCTCGTTGTTTACTTAATCAATTGAACAATAAAATTATATTTAATTATTTACTCCACTTGCTGCGTTGGTTTAACAGTTCGTTCCTTCTTCAGGTGCCGATGTGAGATTTAACTTACTAGTTCAGGTCAAAACCTCTAGATCGAATAGCTAAATAGATGGGAGTTTATAATCAAATTTAATTTTTGGTTATGCACAACTGCATCCTATTCGTATTTATTTCGCTCTGGCATACATGTTTCCTGAAGAATTTAAGCAGCAAAGTTTCAAAATCTCATTAAGCAGTTTTCACTTCAGAATAAATATTGTTGGGGTACATAAGGTTGACACGCCCACCAACCTCCCGACAAAAGTCTTATATCGCAGATTAATGCCTGGCAACAATAACTTCACTGTGGCATGGCTATACAATGATGTTCACTTAGATGCCTTAACTAAGGGTGTGCTGTCGATTACTCCATTAATGCATTTCCCTGTCACACAAGGGGTAAAACAGTCCACACGCCTTTGTCTTTTTCTTACACAATTTTATTCCCTTTCTCTTTGACGTTACCCCAGAGGGATGCAGTGCTTTTATTGGATATTAGTGATGCCCACAAGCTTACGTTTGCTGACTTAAATTCCTGCGTAAGCATTATGTATTTTTTACACCGGTCCATGTAGCTGTTGTTTATAGTCATCAGACTTTATATTTGATCGTGTTTATTAATTTATTAAAAATAAGAATTCAATGCATTTTGTATTTTCAATTAATTAATAAATATAGTCAAATATGTAGTGCGATAGCTAGATAAACGTTGCCAGCCATGTAATATTACATTTAGGGTTTATAATCTTATTTCTCTGATTACAGTCATAATGACAGTGTTATTAATTATTGAAAACAAGGTGGAACTAAGTTATAATATTAATTTATGTATGTGAATTTAAATTTGAAAATAAGATTATCAAATCTAATCATATGTATGTGATTGCACATTCATCATAATAAAAAATTAGCAAACAAATATGACATCAAATTTATGTGGAGAAAACTTTTCAAGAAAAACTCCACATGAGAAAAGAGGGCAAGTATATTATTTATCTTTAAAAGAGAGATACACTACAATACACTTCCTTGTTAATCTCCTACAATCTGGATGCTTTCATACACCTGCAAATAACACAAAATGACACTACCATCTCAAGACTCCAATTTATAGAACTTGTGGGAGGAAAAACCACAATGGTAACCTGAAACAAGAAGTGCTAAAACCTCTTGCAAAAATGCATGCCCCTTCATTGGAAAACTAAGAGTCATGATAATAAATTAATTAATGTGTATAAGGCTTGAACATTGGTTCCTAGCCCATAGCCCATTCAACTTTAGGCATTTAGAATGCTCTAGTGATTGTTTAGCTTCTACATGGAAAACCAATGGACACCTATTTCCCTCCAAACTTGGCACCTCACTTGGTGCAGGAGCACCTACACCTTACCTTCACAACTAGAGCATTAGATGTGTCTAGGAAGGTTACAAAGTGGTTTTGTTGCTTATTTGCTTTAATAAGATCTATGGAGACCATTTGGTGTCTCATTGATTCATTCTTGTAAACAAGGTCACATTTGTGAAGTAATTGTCAATGAAGACAAAGAGGGGTCTAAGTAGGTTTAGGGTGTTTTTGTGTAGTAGGTCATGTGTTAGAATTTCATAAGGTCTAAATAAGACCATCATAAGTGTTTTCAATGTATTTGAAGTGTTTTGGATGGTCAAAAGGTATAAACATTGCAATGTATGGAAGTATGTGTTAACAAAACATGTAAAAGGTGGAATTATGCTTCCCAACAGTCATTAAGGATTTAAAAACCAGTTACAAGTTGGTTGGTCATTGGTTGGGCTTGAAGAATCCTTTAAAAGGCCTGAAGGCACTAAATGTAAGGTTGATTTGGAGTTTTTGAGAAGAAAATTCATTGAAATCTCAGAGTTAGTAGCAAATTTCTGTGTTTTCTGGTTTTTCCTGACCTGTACGGTAACACACAATCTTGTATTAGAAAAATATCTTTTGAATAGTGTAGGGGAATGATTCTTCTGTGTTTTCCATTTAGTTTGAAGGTTAAATAAAGAATTTGAAGCTTTCTTTAGTTAATTTCTTGTGCATAGCTCGTGAACCCTTGTTTTGAGGGTTTGTGATCAAGACATGATTTAAAAGAGCCCTTACACCTTTTGTGGCAACTGTAACTCATGTAAGGGGCCCTATGGAGTTTGATTAGACAGTAGGCTACATCATTAGAGTGTTGTGAAGGAAATAAGGGAGATGAACATGCCGTTTCTATGAGTTTTGTGAGGAAAATGCATGTAAATGAGGGGGTTTGGCCTAGGGTTTGATAGAATCTATATGGAAGGTCATGCATTTTGGAATTCCTAAGCATGTGCAGGGATATGGGACTATGTTCGAGTTGGTTTGAAGGTCTAGGAGGTTGTGGAAGTGCCATATTCAATAAACCCTCATGAATTGTGCACAAATTAAGGGGTTTCAGGTTTGGGATGAAGTAGGCCATACCAGTGGAATCCAATAGTGGTTTTAGAGGTTTGGGAACATAAAAAATTCTTCCCCAAGGTTTCATGGGCCTATGATCAGTTTAAAGACATGTTGCTTTGTAAATTAGGCCTAGTCAACCTAATTAGGCCAGCTTAGAAAGGATGTTTATGTGGAATTGGTCTAAAGGACTCGTACCTGAATTTGAGATATGTGTTATAACCCTAAAATGGGTGTCTAAATCCATCATGAGGTTGCCTATTGTTTTGGAGAACATTTGAGTTATTGGGAAAAAACTGAGTTCCCACTACTACTAGGTATCAAGGGGTGAAAGTGTGAAATCATGCTTCTATTGGTTGTCAGACTTTGAGAGTTGTTTAGATTGCTCATATAAGTGATTTTAATCTTGTTAGATTCCTCTAAAAGGTAGGTTATCAGATTGATTGGGTTTGAGCCTCTTGGGTCTACATCAAAGTGGTATCAAAGCTTCAGAGAAAGGATTCCTTGTTGGTAATTTGATTGGTTTTTGCATGGTTTAAAGGAATTTGATTGAATAAGATGCCTCCAAAGAACATTGGGGATGCTAGGGAGTTCCAAGATATGAAAGAGAAGCATGCTAATCTTCTAGAATCTCATAATGCAGTGTTGGCAAGGCTTGCAGCCTTGGAGACAAAAAAAAAGGAAAGATGTTGAGGAAAAGAGTGAATCAGAAGAAGATGGAGAAGACTATGAAGATGCTAATGAAGACCTAGATCCTAAAGATCAAAGGATAGTAAAGCTTCTCAAGGAAGTAAAAGGTGGTACTCACAAGGGAAAAGTTGATCTTCTTGTTTATGGTGGTAATATTAATGAAGAGGAATTATTTGATTGGATAGATTCTATGGATAACTATTTTGAAAGTGAGGATGTTCCAAAAGAATAGATGGTGAAGGTTGCAAAAAAAAACCTAAAAGTACATGCTCTTCTTTGGTGGGATTATGAACAAACAAAGAAGAGAAGACAAGGAAAATCAAGAATCATTTATTGGGACAAGATGGTGTAGAAGTTGAAGGGTAAGTTTCTTCTAAAGGATCATGAGGTTTAGTTGTATAAAAAATTGCAAGGTTTGAAACAAAAAGAACTAGATGTTAAAGCCTACACTGATGAATTTTATAAGTTAAGCATAAGATCGAGGAAGGATAAGGAAGAGGCTGAGAAGGTAGCTAGATATTTAGGTGGTTTAAGGTTTAATATTCAAGATGAACTTGTGGTTGCTAACCCCAAATCTATGGAAGAATGTTTTCAACTAGCAATCAGGGTGGAGGAGAAACTTAAAAGGAGACAAAAGAAGGAAGTAAGAGGAAGAGGTGGTACTTCTAGGGGCAGAGGTACCTTTTCAACACAAAACAAATCCAAAGAAGGTCAAGAAGATGCTGGTAAAGGAAAAGAACAAGGGATTGAGTTTAGAGGTGGATGGAGAGGTGGAAAATAAAATCACAAAGGAAGATATTCAAATGAATTTGTAGAAAGATGCTACATATGTGGTGAGTTTGGTCACCTTGCTTTCAAGTGTCTTGGCAAGTTTAGTGCTCTTGCAAGTGGAAATGAAAGGAAAGGTGATCAAACAGTTCAATTTGTGCAAGGGGATGAAGAAGAGAGTGTTAGTTCATCAAGCAGACTTGCAAATCCAGAGGTAGGAGAAGCACTCATGATAAGAAGGACCTTGTTGCAAGCACAAAAGGAAGAAGTTTTGAGCCAAAGAAGGAGCCTATTCAGAACCTCATGCAAATGCAAAGGTAAACTGTGTCAAGTTGCAATTGATTCTGGTTCTCAAGATAACATGGTGGCTAGGGAGATGGTAGATAAGTTGAGTCTAGAAAAGATTCCCAATGTAGCACCCTACAAGGTTTCTTGGGTGAATGATAGCCAAACCTTAGCGGTGAATGAGCAAGCCTAGGTGGATTTCCAGATTGGGGAGTACAAAGATAGATTTTATGTGACATATTGCCAATGGATTGTTGCCATCTGCTCTTGGGAAGGCCATAAAAATTTGATAGGAAGTCTATGTATGATGGTTGGGAAAACACCTACACCATTTGGAAGGATAATCAAAGTTTCAAGCTAACCCCTTTGTAAGGGAAAGAGAAGGACAAAGGAAAAGCTAAGGTGGGGATCTTTGGAAAAAAGGAACCTATAAAGCTTGAGGATGGTAAGAATCACTTGTTTTCTATTTTGGAGCAGAGTTATGATGTTAGAACAACACAAAAGACACCTACAAATGGTGTTAGGAGAGTGGAAAGATTATTCTTTCCAAGGGAAGGAAAATAAATCATGCTTAGGCCTGATTTAGGCAAAGTAAATGTTAATAAGTTTGCAGGGAAGTATGGGAAACATGGTGGAATTCCTAGAGAAAATTGCATGGAGCAAAGTGGAATCATGATTGGGACCATTGGCTGTCCTATAAGTGAGTGCAATGCTACCAAGCAAGTGAGATTTTCTTGTGTGAGGGTGGATAAGGTTGCTGATGCATGGGAATATGATAATAATAGCATGAAAAGTTTGAGAACAATGAGTAAGAAGCAAGGTAGGCAAGGCAACACAAGTCTAATAATAGAGGCAAAAGGATAGAATATGCAGATGTTCAAACACATAAATAAACATGGATGTAAACCAAAGGGTAATACATATCAAAAGGACACTATTATTTGTTTGTTTGCAGGTGTTGGTGAAGGCACACAAACTGGTATTGACCACAAAACAGGGAGAAGATCACTTTTAGGTTTGAACACTAAGGTGAATCCAACTCTAATGGAAACCACACATGCTCTGCACATTGAACATGAAGGTAAACCAAAGGGTAATACATATCAAAAGGACACTATTATTTGTTTGTTTGCAGGTGTTGGTGAAGGCACACAAACTGGTATTGACCACAAAACAGGGAGAAGATCACTTTCAGGTTTGAACACTAAGGTGAATCCAACTCTAATGGAAACCACAATCCAACATGTTCAATGTGCAGAGCATGTTGTAGATCCAACATGCATATACCAGGGAAGAAGAATTGTGGACCCTTGCAACATTGGGGAAACTTGGAGTCAATGGAGGCAAGGACCATTCATGAGGCATGAATTCTTTTTACCTACGGGGGGTTTATGATGTAGGAGCACCTACACCTTATCTTCACAACTGGAGCATTAGATGTGTCTAGGAAGGTTACAAAGTGATTTTTTTGCTTATTTACTTTAATAAGGTCTATGGAGACCATTTGGTGTCTCATTGATTCATTCTTGTAAACAAGGTCACATTTGTGAAGTAACTGTCAATGAAGACAAAGAGGGGTCTAAGTAGGTTATGGGTGTTTTTGTGTAGTAGGTCATTTGTTAGAATTTAATTTGGTCTAAATAAGACCATCATAAGTTTTTTCAATGTATTTGAAGCATTTTGGATGGTCAAAAGGTATAAACATTGCAATGTATGGAAGTATGTGTTAACAAAACATGTAAAAGGTGGAATTATGCTTCCCAATGGTCATTAAGGATTTAAAAACTAGTTACAAGTTGGTTGGTCATTGGTTGGGATTGAAGAATCCTTTTAAAGGATTGAGGGCACCGAATGTAAGGTTGATTTGGAGTTTTTGAGAAGAAAATACATTGAAATCTCAGAGTTAGCAACAAATTTCTATGTTTTCTGGCTTTTCCTGACTTGTACGGTAATGTACAGTCTTGTATTAGGAAAATATCTTTTGAATAGTGTAGGGGCATGATTCTTCTATGTTTTCCATCTGGTTTGAAGGTTAAATAAATAATTTGAAGCTTTCTTTAGTTAATTTCTTGTGCACAGCTCGGGAACCCTTATTTTGAGGGTTTTTGATCAAGACATGATTTAAAAGGGCCCTTACACATTCTGTGGAAACTATAACTCATGTAAGGGGCCCTATTTAGTTTCATTAGATAGTAGGATGCATTATTATAGTGTTGAGAAGGAAATAAGGGAGATGAACCAGCTGTTTCTGTGAGTTTTGTGAGGAAAATGCATGTGAATGAGGGGGTTTGGCTTAGTGTTTTGTAGAATCTATATGGAAGGTCATGTATTTTTGAATTCCTAAGCATGTGTAGGGATATGGAACTATGTTCAAGTTGGTTTTAAGGTCTAGGAGGTTGTGGATGTGCCATATTCAATAAACCCTCATGAATTATGCACAAAATAAGGGGTTTCAGGTTTGGGATGAAGTAGGCCGTACCAATGAAATACAATAGTGATTTTAGAGGTTTGGGAACATAATAAATTATGCCCAAAGGTTTCATGGGCCTGTGATTAGTTTAAAGACATGTTGCTTTGTAAATTAGGCCTAATCAGCCTAATTAGGTTAGCCGAGAAAGGATGTTCCTGGGGAATTGGTCCAAAGGACTTGTACCTAAATTTGAGATATGTGTTATAACCCTAAAATTGGTGTTTAAATCCATCATGATTTTATCTATTGTTTTTGATAACATTTGAGTTATTGGGAAAAAACTGAGCTTGCACTACTAGGAATCAAGGGGCGAAAGTGTGAAATCATGCTTCTGTTGGTTGTCAGACTTTGAGAGTTGTTTATAATACTCAAATAAGTGATTTTAATCTTGTTAGATGCCTCTTAAATGCAATTTGTCAAATTAGTTGGGTTTGAGCCTCCTAGGTTTGCATCATCGCTCAAGACCCTTTAAATTCTTAATGTGAAAACCTAGAAAGGATAATTTTGTTTATCTCTATCTCTTTGGCTATCTATGGAGGTAGAAACACCAAAACAAGGGTTTGATTGAGGCAAGCCCCAAAACAACCCCCAATATTTTTCTTATTATGTTTTGTATGCAAATGTAAAGATTTGACAAGTTGGGTGTTGTAGATTTAAGCTTTTTATCCTTTGTTTTAATATCAAAGATGATAGTGCGGAGTGCAGACATCCCCACAGTACATTGTTGTCCATGGCCAAGGCTTAGCCCTCTTAGGGGTAAAATTTGTGTCTTTTTCTCTTTCTATTTTTGTATATTAGAGATTCTAATTATGTTGTATGTTTTTGTAATTAAATGGTTTCCATATTCTTCTTATTCTTAGTTTAGTTTCCATTTGATTAAGTTGTGGAAATATTCCTCTATTCTTTATCTTGTCACTTGAGATTTATTGCTTTAGGCAACTGAGGGATGTTTTCTCCTTGGATACTCCCTTTGTCTAAAGCCTAGAGGGTAGTGAATCCCCTCCTTTACAACACAAGATAAATATTTATTCAATTCTTCACGCGTAGTTGATTGAATGATTTAGATAACAAGGATTTGTATATTCTACTCAAAATAATATACATTAGTTGAAGGAAAACATTATCATCATTTTCATTTACAAAGTTTTGAAATATATGATAAACCTAACTCTAATGAACTAAGCCTCTAAATAATACTTGTCAACTCATTCCTACAAAATAGGAAGAGGATTATTGTAATAAAGACACAAAAGAAACATTTAGATGTAAAATCCTGATTATCATCATTTTCATTTACAAAGTTTTGAAATATATGATAAACTTAACTCTAATTAACTAAGCCTCTAAATGATACCTGTCAACTCGTTCTTACAAAATAGGAAGAAGATTATTGTAATAAAGACATGAAAGAAACATTTAGATGTAAAATCTTGATTTATTGCTACTGTCAGATAAATAATTTACTTTCACAAGCATGAGAGGGAAAATGGTAGATTTGTGGTAACAAACAAAAGAGTTTGCAGCCTTGTGGCAAAATCCCTCATTAATTGGTGGAAAGCCTTAAATGTCCAATAGTTTTTGGTTGGCTCAATTTCAAGTGCCACTCTCTTTGTTGTAGTTTTATGGTTCTTCAACTACAGGGTACCAACTTCTATGACTCCATGTCATTGAATTCATTTGATTGTTTCCTAATTGCTCTATATAAGATTAATATTCTACACAAAGCACTGTTCATTATAATCAATATAATTTATCATAACATTTCATCATATTTCAACAACAATCACACACATATGCATTTATACCAATTATTATATTAATAATTACTTATAATGCTTTATAATTACTATTGAATCTTTGGAAATTTTTGAAATGTCATGAAAGTATCAACATGTACTTGAGAATATAATTATAATTAAAAAAAAATTTATATGGCTCATTAGTTTCTAGGTTGTTTCTATGTCTATTTTAGTCTAAGACAAATTTTCAACAAAAGTAAATGGTTCAATTTTTACAATATTTAAACTTATCATAACAAATTTATTGTCACTCCATAATTTATCTTAATTGTCTTGGGATAAGGCTTTGGAAATTTGAAAAACATCCCAAATTTTTTTTTAGATTCTACACTTCAATCACTCTCAAGATCTCCAAACTCATCAAACTATAAGGAGGAAGACACAATTAATAGGACTCCATTCAAGATTAAGAAAATGAAACTTCTAAAAAGTAATGCATGTGTAAAATGACACCATGTTCTCAAAGGAAAAAGGAAAATTCTAGTTTTGAAGTCTTGATGATCAAATTTTTAGTACTATGGTTTAGTTAGATATTTGGGAAATTTGTTGGTTTTTAGTATCGATAGCATGTTAATCTTATATTACAATATAATTATATAATTGTTCTTCATTATTGTCCTTGCATTATGGGTTGTTTAAGCAATTGTAGTAAATTCAATGTAACATCTTTCACTCATGTTGCTAGATTTGGGTCTTGTAAATTGAACCCTGAAACATTTAATTTAAAACACAGTTTACTAACGCAAGCATTTACAATTGAATTTTTTAATATGCTTGTTCTCTCATCAATAATTTATTCTATCATTATTATTATTCATCACTTACCATTTCACTTATCAATAATCCTGATCAATATACATGGATTTATAAACACTTCATTACATAAAACTATTTAATAATATTACAATATGATAAATATATAGATCATAAGGGAAAATAATTCTTACATCCCATACATAATTTATTATGGCTCTAGGAAAATTCACCGCAAAGACTTTGAATTTTTTTTGTAAAAGAATAATTTTCACGAGATTAATAAACAAATACATCCTTGAAAAAAAAATCCAAAGTTTTGGAAATATATATTAAAAATGTTAATGCAATGAATTTTCTTCTGCTGCAGTCAATTGCTGGTGGTGAATTTTTGGCGGTAGTGAATTTTTAATGGGAGTGAATTTTAGAAAATTCATTGCATAAACATTTTTAATATATATTTCAAAGACTTTAATTTTTTTTTGCAAAAGAATAATATTCACCATATTAATAAACAAACACATCTTGAAAAAAAAAATTCAAAGTCTTGGAAATATATATTAAAAATGTTAATGCGATGAATTTTCTTCTACTGCAGTCAATTGCTGGTGGCGAATTTTCCGCTGTGGTGAATTTGTCATGACAGTGAATTTTCTTGCAGTGAATTGTTTGCAGTGAATTTTCCAGTGGTGAATTGTTGGCGGTGAATTTGTCTGATGCCATTTGTTGTATCTCACATGATTCTTCATATTCATGTTCATTGCTAGGTATTTGTGGATTCAATTATGTTAGAGTTTTTGCATGAACATTTCATATCACAATCTGTGATCCGTCATCAAGATGATAGAGAGCTAGAGATGAAAAATATAATAGCAAACTCCCTAATGCATGTATCACTAAAATAGTAAAGTTGAAGTACATAAAAAACAAAACACATAGCCAACATATCTCAACATTCATGTACGCCATCTTGTAAAATATTTCTGACAGAAAATTGGGACAACCGAAAGCAATTCTCTTATCACATCTACCCAATATCAACCCAACACCATGATAAACATTTGACTGTATTTATTAATTAATTGAATATATTAATTTTTAAATAGACAGTACAGTTCAACATACCCAACGTGTCATTCAGGAAGTTCCTGAGAACCCAAATCACAGCTGAGTGTACGCCCACCTGTTAGTCTTTATAGAATCCAACTCATTCCTCTACTTATCTTCATGTTCCTGGAAAACAAACAAAAGTTGACTTCATACATTGAATATAGGTCAATCATGGCGCCACAATTAGAGCCCTGGGGACAAATTTTGATAAGTGCTTCCTGGCATTAGTCCAGAAAACTTTTAGTTATCAGTCTGGGTAATTATCCCGCCGTTATGATCCGGCCGGTGTACTAAACACTGATTGCAATTGGTAGATGAGTTCGAACTTTATGCGCTGACTGGAATGGTGGGCTTCCCGACCAGCTTTTGAATACAGATAGAATGTACATTGTTCAGGGATGCTCAATAATGTGTGTATAACTTACATCGTCCACAAGGCCAAATTTGATGGTCGTATGGCTCTATTTTTGTATTTTTTTGAAAAAATTGTTTAATATTTTTACATGATAATTTTTAAATATAATATATGTTTTATTTTAAAATATCTTAACATTTGAAACACAATTTTGAATCAATAATTTTTAAAATAATTATTTTACACATAAAATCAATTGTCAAATTTAGGTTTTGATTTGTCAAATAATCGCATGATCCATTAAATGCTTTCAAGCATGTATTTCTTCTTTATAAATCTCTAGGAGAGATAAATGCTCTTGTGAGTAGTAGAAAATATGGTTTCTTTTTTCAACCTGATGAAATCACCCCTCTAAAATTTATATATTATTATTTACAAGTAACCTATTTTAGGTTATAAGAAAAATATATTTTATTAAAAAATTTGTAAGAAAAAGAAAGATAAACCATAATTTACAGTGGATATGTTTGTATCTTTAAAATTGAAATTGCAATTAAGGAATTTAAGGAGTTGCGTTGATGTCTCTTAAGAATGTAAATTACAATGTGCCAAATAATCTCTCTAATGAATAGAACTACACATTTTTAATCCTCATAATGAAAAAAATATCATAGAGTTCCATGAATTTCTCTAAGAGAATAAAACTTATCAAAGATCTCATAATACATTATGATTTTGGTTCATTATGGTTAAGTCTACAAATGCGTTCATCTCTTGAGATAAAGTGCTTTAACTCTATGAAACTGGTCCAAATAAATATCAAACCAAAAGCAAGCCCAACATAATTGTAAGTTTTAATGCTTCCATCTACATGAATATAGTGTTTTAAATAGTCTTTCATTTTTGTTGACAAACAATGACCCTTATGAAATCACCCCCATGAAATGTATATGCTATTATCCACAAGTAATCTAATTTCTAAGTATAATGGAAAATCAAGAAAAATATATTTCATCTAAAATTTGTTTTGTTTGCTATCATAGTTTTGGGGTGTGCAATACAGACATGCCATCATGAGATTCCCTAAAAACTAACTTTGACTTTAGTTGCTCTTTTTCTAAGTTTTGGAGTTTCCATTGCATAGCTCTTAGTTTGCTTATAGTGAGAGTTAGGTTAAAACTAGAAACCCTATAATTGGATGTCCAACTCTAACCTTGACCTATCCTCTTAGTTTTTCATTGATGGGACTTCCCATGCATTCACACATTAGATTTTAAGTCATTAATTTTTTTCTTTTATCCACTTTTCTATTGATATTAACATGCATCAAAGCTTTGTAAACCTTCTCTATTGTACAATATTGAATTCAAAGTAATTCATTAATAATATTATTTAATACATACAAGATTTGAGGGAAGTGTGTCTACAAAGTGGTTTTTCTATGATTAGGGTTTCCTCATGCATCTTTGAGTGACCAATCCTCATTTGATTTCTAGGTAAGCAGCCATCCCTTTCTCTCTCATTCTTATTTTTTATTTTATCATCTCATTGTTTGTATGATATATCAAGATTTTTATGTCCCTTTCCTTAAGATTTTGGTTCTTTATTTTTCTTTTTTGTTATGGTTTTTACTTGGGTTTTTTGGAAGGTTTCCTATTTCATTTTTTTTATGTGTTGATGACCATTGTGATCTATCCTAGTTCTTCCTCTATGCATTTGATTCGTCTTCAATGGTGTTAATTAAACCTTATGCTTATATTTTATTTTAATTTAATTTCTTCCTTAATAAATCCAAATATGGACTTTATTAGGGTCTTGGAATTTTTTTCTAGCAATGTCATGATCGTGCAAGCTTGTATCCTCATCAAGATTGGACTTCGGGGAATATTCTCATTTGTATTCATTTTTGGCTAAGTTTTTTGGGATTAGAGAATTTGGAAATATCTTACAAAAAAAAAAATTTAAGTTTTCTCAACACTCGACCTTTTTTGAAAGGTAATTTCAATATTTAAAATAGATTTTATGTCAAATTTTATCTAACATAATTTTGATAAAGTGCATGATTTGGATATAAATACAAGTTATTTTAGAGGTTAAAAAAAGGTTCTTAATGCAAAATCATTCCTCTTAAGAGAAAAAAATAAGAGAAGAGAAGACTTAAGAAGAAAAGGAGCATATTTATAGTGCAGACACTGTACCTAATTTGGATAAGACCTTTAAAGTATATTTATAACAAACGTTGTGCCTAATTTGGAGTAGAAATTTAAGGAGAATTTATAGCAGACATTGTGCCAAATTTGAAGCAAGCCTTTAATGCACATTTTGTTAGATGCATAGGACAACTAAGAGGGGGGGTGAATTATTTATACATTAAAACATCAAAACCCTCATTAATATTTAGATCTTTTTTATCCCTTAAACCCTTAATTAGGTTTAGCATGAAAGTAAAAAAGTGAATAAAAAACACATCAAAACACCATGCACAATAGAACACTAGATTTATTTGGAAAACCCAAGAAGGGAGAAACTATGGTGAGGATTAGCTCACTATAGAAATGAATTGCAACATCAAATACAATAGGCTCACTACAAATGTCTCACTAGCGGATTAGAAAGAAGAAAGAAAGGAATTGTTACAAAGAGAAATCCATCTTTGAGAAATAGGAAGATCCACCACAACAACTCTGAACCATCCACAACCTTCAACCCACTACCTTCAATAACTTTATGTACACTGAAAATGTAGAAACCTTATATTCACTACTTCTAGTAGCCTTAATCATCGAAGCTTATACTCACATAACAACACTTGATCACATTTCACACAATCACACACCACACTCACACCACTCTTCAACACTAGATACCTTGCATTTATACCATCCTCAACCTTGAAAACATTCTACAAGGTTGGTTATGCACCTTAAACATGAAATTACAAAATAGGTTGGCACCAAAAACTTCTACGGTGGAAAGAAGCGAAGGACGACCACACCAAGGCTTAACTAGGACCCAAATATATATCACCACACTACCCAACACACTCATAATCCATGAGATACCTCCACAAAGCACTAGCACACCAAGTTAGACAAACTTGAACTAACACTACAAGCAACCACATACACACTTCTTTAGGTCACACGAACCACATAGAAACACTCCATAATATCCATACATCTCAAAATATTCTAGTATCATCAAAATATTCTGCAACTTTGTCACAAACACCTGAAACTGAGAACACCATCATTTTATGCAATGAGACACACTGGCACAAACATCCAACTCACTAACCAACTTCGCAGAACACCTCAACACTTGAAACCTTAAGGGAATATAGATATAAAAATTATAAGTATGTTCTGAAATATGCAAGACAAGAAACCTCCATGTGGAGAATGTCAAGCAATCTCATTTCTCCTAGATAGCCTTCTTCACAAACACACACACTGGTGAACACAACTATTATTATCATACAATCCAGAACCTGAAAATCTAGATATAACACCTCTATACACCTATGATCGACATATCTAAACCACACAAGAATGACTTCAAGAGTGAAGAAATGTAGAGTAGAATACATAACACCACTCTGTCACACTGTAATCTCTTTTATTCAAATTTTGTCAAAAGCACTTGGAAACCAAGTGATCCAACTACAATTGCAACACTACTAACACCTCTTCAAACACTTTTTATTAACCACAACACATCCATACTATGAACAATCTCATTAACACAAGCAAGCTCCAAAAATCTCCATAGCTATACTGAAAATTGATAGCAATGACAATACCAGTATTGTGTTGACAACACTAACAACTCCAAGCTTCCAACACATTTATAATAGACATTGTGCCTGATTTGGTGTAGAACTTTAAGTAATATTTGTAGAAAACATTATGCTTGATTTGGAGAAAACCCTTATAGGGGATCTATAGCAGACATTTTTCCTAGAATTTGCATAAAAAATTGCATTATTTTGGAGTAGAGATATAAGAAAGATTTGGAGCAAAGATTAATGTAGAATTTGAGCAAAAATAAGTGAATTTTTGAAACAAATATTGGAGAGGTTGGTGCCTTCCAATTTAGAAGAGATTGGTGTCTCTTACTAAATCAATACTCAGTTGTGGGGATTGGTGTCTCTAGTAGGTTTCAATGCATACAAATATTATAAGTGGGGATTGGTGTCTGTAATGGGTTTGTGCCAACAAATATTGTAAGATAAGTTTTATATAAGCAATATTTTTTGTCATTTTCTTTGGTAAGGGTTTCCATGTAAATCATGTGTTCTTCTTGTGTTGCATAATTTTTAGAACTTGTGCGATTGATATTGTTGTGTTTGTTAAGTTTTTAAAAAGTAAAAGATTATCTTATACTAATTCACCCCCCTATTAGTAAAAATGTGTTCTTTTCAATTGGTATCAAAGTTGGCTCCTTTAGAAATATCTTAACCACTTGAAGGAAGATCTTAAAAGCATGCATGACCAATGAATATGAATTTTCCTCAAATAGGGCACCATTATTTGATGGAACGAATTATTCCTTTTGGAGCATAAGGATGGAGACTTATTTGAATGCCATAGGATATGATATTTAGTGATCCATTGAATTTGGTTATGATCCTCCTACAACCCCAATAACAGATCAAGATGAAAAAAGTGTATGAGGAATGCATGAAAAGAACTTCCAAAGGCCTAAAAAGAGTCACTACATCCAAGGAAAAGAATACTCACAATACTGAGCAAAAAAATGGAAAGAAATCATTTCAAAAAAATTTAAAGGTCAAAGGAAACATAATAGTTTCTACATTAATGAGGAAGAAGATTAATCCTTTGAAGAATAAGAAGAAGAAGATGTCTTCAAGGATGAAAAAGAAAAGGTTGTATTCATGGATTTTGAGACTGCTAAAGGAGATACAAAAATAGATTTTGGAAACATTACAAAAGAGGTAGATCTTATGGAGGAGTTGATTTATGATAGAAAATAAATCACAAGACTAAAGAACATAATTGTAGAAGAGGTGAGGGCTAAAGAAAAGGAATCTAACGAGTTGAAGAAAGAAAAAATGATGATTGTTGATCTAAAGGCCTAGATTGAAGAAGAAAAAAGGATTGAAGAAGTTTTGACATAAAATTTATTATCAAGAGATAAAGACTTTGAGAAGCTAGAAGCGGAAATTATGACAATAAGAAAAGAGCTTGAGAAAGTGAACAAGTAGTTGTAGATGAAGTTTCGTAAAAGTACTAAAACCCTAGATCAAATTTTGGGAAGTCAGAGAGCTTTGTATGTCAAAAATAAAATAGGTTTTGATGATAAAAAAAAGGTGATAGAATAACCTATGAAGACTACTAAAGAAATTCTAGAAGTGATAGGCTTTGGAAGTTCAAATTTGAAAGAACCATGGCAAGTGATGAAATAATTCCACAAAATGATCACTTTATTCAAGTATAGAACAAAAGAATAATATATGTAAGACACAAATATAATACCAAGTTAAATTTTCCTTTCTCTAGTTTTTTTTAAAATTTTAATAATTATGGACATAAAGTTATGGACTATAGAGAAGCTTCAGTAATAAGAAATAATTTTTTCAGCAACAATGCATTTGCACCTCTTTAAAATTTTAATATCATTTGTTTCAATTGTAACAACTTTGGACACATTGCAAGGAACTACAAAAGAATTTTTGTGAGTCATCCTCTATCAAAAAGTGGAAGAAAGGGATTAAAAAGTTGAAATAATTAATTGGAAAAGGTCTAGAAGAAGGTTCTTGAAGACAAGAATTCAAAACAATCAATGATTTCTCAAACTGCACTACATGCTTAGAAGGAGAAGAACCTATGGATGATAAATAGCAATTGCTCCAGCCATATGATTGGAGATAAAATTAAGTTCATGAATTTTATGAAATTTGGAGGTGGTTCTATGACCCTTGGAAATAATTCAATTGCCAAAATTTCTAGTAAGGATACTTTAAGTCATGATGGTGGTAGAACGAAGACACATGATGTTTTGTATGTTGAACATTTAAAGCATAATTTGTTAAACATTAGTTAGATGTGTGAAAAAGGCTATAAGCTATCTTTTAGTGCTAAAGGTTGTGGAATTAGGGAATCAAGTACCGATAAACTGATTACATAAGGAAGTAGGATAGAAAGTGGTATTTATCATCTCAGTGAGTTGAATCTAGATATAGTTATCTCACTATGTAGAAAGATGAAAGTTGGCTTTGACACAAAAGGCTAGGAAATATGAATTTTGATGATATTGTGAAGAATAGCTTGAGAGGGATAGTACAAGATATGCAAAAGATTAAGAAACCTCAATCAACAACTGCAAGTCATGTCATGAAGAGAAGAAGAAAAGAAGAAAATATCCTAGGACTAAGGAATATTCCACATGAAAACCATTAGATCTAGTTCATATAGATCTATGCAGACCCACAAGGACTAAAATTCTAGAAGGAGACATGTATCTCATGATGCTCATTGATGATTACACTAGGATGACTTGGATAACATTTCTGAAAGAGAAGTCAAAAGCATTTAAAAAGTTTAAGGCATTCATGACATTAGTATAAAATGAAACCAAAAGGACAATAAATGTTTTGAGATCTAATAGAGGTGGAGAATTCACTACTAAGAAGTATGAAAACATTTGTGAAGAGCATGGGATTTACAGGCAGTTCTCTACTCTTAGAAATCTATAGAAAAATAGAGTTGTAGAAATAAAGAACCAAACTGTATAGGAGATGGAAAGAACTATGCACATTTGTCAAGAAAATCTACTAGATATGTACTGGAGAGAAGCTACACAGACTGTTGTGTACATTCTGAACAAAGTTTAGATTAGGTGCAAGATTGACAAAAAACCATATGAGCTATGGAGAGGAAGACAGAAATCGGTAAGACACCTCAAAAATTTTGGGAGCAAGTGCTACATCAAGAGAGATGAAGAAAAAATGGGTAAGTTTAATTCTAGATAAGATGAAGGCATTTTTCTTGGTTATTCTTTAAGAAGTAAATCTTGTAGATGTTATACAACACAAGATTGAAGAGGATATGGTATGTGTAGGATCATGATGGGCCAAAAAGTGGTGATATGATGGGTATGTGTAGAGTATGTGGTTGATGACTTTTTGTTTTACCCAAAATTGATGAAACAAAAAGGGTTTTTGAAGGAGATTCTCAACTTTCCACCAATATAAATTATGCTTTACTTTGAATTTAATAATTAATTATTAAATTCATTTTCTATTTGAATTATGACTAAAGTCTTGATTGATATGTTTCATGAATTTCTTTTTTCCTCATTTGTTTGAAGGTCCTTATAACAAACTGTTAATTGTTGTGGTTATTTTGTCTGGATGGAACATGTTATATGTCTTGTATCAATATGTTTCATGATATTCTTTTTTTCTCATTTGTTTGAAGTTCCCCATGACAAAGTGTTCTTCATGATATTCTTTTTTTCAGTTCCCCATAACAAACTGTTCATTATCATATTTTTCCTATTCTATTCTCCATATTTTAAAGTTCTATTATCGTGGGTTTTTGAACATCTATCATTTTCCTGTGATTGTTAAGTGTTTTTCTAATATCTCTTTTCCAATTTTCATTTTTTTCTATATTAGTTTAGTGGCTATTAAGTGTTATTCTAATACCTCTTATACTGTAATTACTCTATTTGTCTTCAATATATATATGTATCTGTCTATGTTTTGAAGCATTATTTTTCACATACAATTCACATTACATACTATTCTCTTTGGAAGGATTGAAGTTAAATCTATCAAAAATATACAAAGCAACAAATTGTGCAAAACATGTGTATCACACCAAAGATGCACAAAGTATATATATATGGGAAAATATACTTTGAAATGTGTGAGAAAATATATTGATTAAGTTGTATTGTGAAAAGAGCCATTGTGGTGTTGGTTCTATAGTAGACTATTGTAAAAATCGTTGGCTTTGCCTCCGTTTTACAATAGATTGGAGGGTTTTAAAACTTTTGTGCTTTAGAATTTGTAAGTTGTATATATATATGTATATATATATATATATATGTATATATATATATTTATATATATATGTATATATATATATTTATATATATATATGTATAAATATATGTATATATTACATATATATATGTATATGTATATGTATATATTACATATATATATGTATATGTATATATATATATATATGTATAAATATATGTATATATTACATATATATATCTATATATATGTATAAATATATGTATATATATGTATAAATATATGTATATATATGTATATATATGTATGTATATTTTCCTAATAGTTTTTTTACAATTTACCTATATGTCTATAATATTTAGTGCAAGATAATGTGGCTCAAATTTAGAATTGACAAGCCAACTATTACATAGATTACTTGTGTTGTATCAATATGTTTTATGATATTCTTTTCTCCAAATCCACAAAGCAAACTATTCACTATCGTAGTTTACCTCTTCTATTCTCCATATTTTAAAGTTCTATTTAATGTGGGTTTTTGATCATCTGTCATTTTCTTGTGTTTTGTAAGTGTTTTCCTAATAGCTCTTTTACAATTTCCCTATTTTGTCTAGAATATTTAGTACCAAATAATGTAGCTTGGATCTTCAATTGGGTATGTGCAAGATCATGATGGGCGAAAAAGTGGAGATATGTAACTAATATGATGGCTCATGTGGCTGCCGACTTTTTTTTACCCAAAATAAATGAAACAAAAAGGGTTTTTAAAGGAGATTCTCAACTTTCCACCAATATAAATTATGCTTTAATTTGAATTTAATAAATAATTATTATTCATTTTCTATTTGAATTACGACTAAAGTCTGATTGATAGGCTGATTGAAAAACATCTATAGCTTTCAAACAATCACATTTTTTGAATCTGAAACATGTGTCACATTCTATGCTAAAAAATGGGTAAGTTTAATTCTAGATAAGATGAAGGAATTTTTCTTGGTTATTCTTTAAGAAGTAAAGCTTGTAGATGTTATACAACACAAGATTGAAGAGGATATGGTATGTGTAGGATCATGATGGGCCAAAAAGTGGTGATATGATGGGTATGTGTAGAGTATGTGGTTGATGACTATTTGTTTTACCCAAAATTGATGAAAAAAAGGGGTTTTTGAAGGAGATTCTCAGCTTTCCACCAATATAAATTATGCTTTACTTTGAATTTAATAAATAATTATTAAATTCATTTTCTATTTGAATTATGACTAAAGTCTTGATTGATAGGCTGATTGAAAAACATCTATAGCTTTCAAACGGTATCACATTTTTTGAATCCAAAACATGCGTCATATTCTATCTTCACATACTATAAGACTAAAAATAAAAAAAATTCATGAAGTTTTGACCAAGTTAAGGTGGTAGACATACGAGTTTTATATGTTTTAAAATTTGTAATAAAAAAATCATAATTAATTATTTACTTGGAAAAATTACAAAAAATATGTATCACTTCAGGACATGAGTCCTCTACTTATATCTAAAATCTTATAAAAAAATACTATAATTTTATTGTGGTTAGGGTGGTCAGACAACACCTACTTCTTATTTTTTCCTTGAAATTTAAGTACTATAGCATTGAAATTTCAAATTTTCACCAAATAGATTTAAAAAAAATAAACCTAGTAGTTTAGAAACTGCATTCAATTTGCTATAGATTCTATTCTTACATATTTTTAAAATAATATAGATAAATGATTCAAATTTTTACGTCAAGTTGGGCCTAACTTTGATTTTTCTAAATTTTTTGCCACTTAAGGGCCTATTTTTTCCATGATGATCTTGCACATACCTGATAGTTGAAAGTTCAAATGTAAGAGTTGATGATACTATTCATTCTACTAGTATTCCGAAAGTAGAAGATGATTAAGAATGAATTCATAGTATTATTGAAGATTCAAAAGAAGTTGTTCCAAAAAGTCCAACAAAGAATGTTTAGAAAAACCACTTTGCAGATCAGATCATAGGTGACAAAGACAGTAGGGTTTAGATCTTGAAGACAATTAAGAGATCAAGTGAGTAGGTGCACTTTGCACTACTATCAAAGATAGAGACTAAGTCATACAATAAAGAAAGAAAAGAGAAAGGTTGGATAAACACTATGGAAGAAAAACTAAATAAAATCATGAATAATGAAACTTGGGAACTTGTCCCATGACCTAAAATCAAGAATGTAATTGGAACCAAGTGGGTTTTTAGAAATAAGATAAATAAAGAAGGTGAAGTGATGTGGAATAATGCAAGACTTTTGTTTAAATGGTATGCTCATGTTGAAGGCATAGACTTTGAAGAGAAATTTTCTCTAGTGGCAAGACTGAAGGCAATCAGGATGTTCCTAGTTCTTTCAACATTCAATAACCTCAATGTGTACTAGATGGCTATGAATTCAACATTCTTGAATGGATAGCTAGAAGAAGAGGTTTATATTGAACAACTGGAAGGATTTTAATGTTCTAACAGTCCAGATTATGTTTGTAGATTGAAGAAGGCTTTGTATGGACTCAAATAAGCTCACAAAGCTTGGTATTCAAGGTAATATGGATACTTGTAGCAGCAAGGGTTCCAAAGAGTAAGTGTAGATAGTAATCTATGTAAGAATTGTGAAACAAGCACAAAACCATGAGCCAGAGGATCAAACAAAAAACAAATACACCTTCCACACAAGAGATCTGAAAATAATATATGCAATATTCCTCAACAAGAAAAAGATACAGAAAAAAGAGACTCTCAAAAGATTTTAAAGCTCAAGATAATCTCTAGAGTGATAATTACAATGAGGGATGAGTACTATATAAGAGTAACTCTAAATGATTAAGGGATTAGATCAAGACAAGTTTCAACATCACATGCGATGAGACATAATGATATGATAAGAGCTCACTTAAGTTAACATAGAAAAGCACAAAACCACAAGCCATAGGATCAAACAACAAACAAATATACATTCCACATAAGAGATCTACAAAAAATATATGCAATATTCCTCAACAAGAAAAATCTACAAAGTGCAAGAGACTCTCAAGAAGATGTGAAATCTTGAGATAATAATTACAATGAGGGTTGAGTACACTTATAAGAGAAAAACCCTAAATGAGAAAGGGATCAAATCATGATAAGTGTCAAAATCACATGAGATGAGACATGGCGATCTAATATTAGCTCAAAAAATCCACATAATCAAACAAAAAACAAATACACTTTCCACACAAGAGATACACAAAAAATATATGCAATATTCCTCAACAAGAAAAAAGCTATAGAAGCAAGAGACTCTCAAAAAGATATGATACCTCAAGATAATCTCTAGAGTGATAATTACAATGAAGGTTGAGTACTATATCTAGGACCAACCCTAAGTGATAAAGGGATTAGATCAAGACAAGTCTCAACATCACATTCGATGAGACATAATGATCTAATAATTTATCACTTAATTTAACATTGAAAAGCACTTAGTTAACTTAATACAAAACTCCTAATTTAGCTTAAGTGCATGAGAATAAATTAGAATAATAATCAATTAAAGAGTAATTAATTATTAGCTAATGCATGATTACTCTAACAATATAAAAATAAAAATAGAAGGAGATCAATTGTTGATAGTTGTGTTCTATGTGGATAACATCATTTTTGGAGGTAGTAGTGATGAAATGTGGAAGGAATTTCATAAGGCAATACAAAATGAGTTTGAAATGTCTATGTTAGGAGAATTATCTTTCTTTCTTGGGTCATAGATTTTACAATTAGACAAATGCATTTTCATTTCACAACACAAGTAAATTAAGGAGATGTTTCATAAGTTCAAGATGAAAGATTGCAAATTGGTTGGAACACCTATGGTTACATGATGCAAGTTAAGTAAAGACGATGAATCTACTTTGGAAGATCAGGATTTATACAAATCCATGATTGGCAGTTTGTTGTATGTGACAATATCTAGACCAGATATTATGTAGGTAGTTAGAATGCTTCCAAATTCTAGGAAGAAAATAAATAAACTCATGTTAAAGAAGCAAAGAGGATATTTAGGTAGTCGAAGGAAACTAAATATTTTGGACTGTGGTATCCAAAGAATGAAAATTTCACTCTAATTGCATACATAGATGTAGATTGGGAAAGATGTGTTGATGACCGAAAGAGCACAAGTGGAGATGCATTCTTTCTTGGTGACATTTTGGTGTCCTATTTGAGTAAGAAATATGAATTATTTTCCCTAACTATAATAGAAGTTGAATACATTATTGTAGCATCATGCTACACTTAGGTGATTTGGATGAAGAAAAATTTAAAGGAAATGAAGATTGAGTTGAATGAACCTATCACTATCCTTTGTGACAACACCAGTGCCATAAATATTTCAAAGAATTTGGTGATACACTCAAGAAAAAAATACATTACAATCAAGTATCATTTCTTGAGGGACAAGGTTGCAGAGAAGGGGGTGAAGTTGAAGTGTGTTGATACAAAGCAACAAGCAATAGATATATCCATGAATCCACTTCCTAAGGAGACATTTGAGTTTCTTTGGTAGAAGTTGCAAGTTGTTTCCCACTCCTCTTAAATCAAAATGAAGCACAAGTTGTGGGGGAGCTTGGTCTTTGGACCATAAGAAGGCTTGGTGGTCTTATGTAATATTTTTCAGAGGAAATGAAGCATTGAATCAAGGGAGTCTATTTGATAAATAGTTTTTTTTGATTGTACAGTGTACCAAAAATGAATAAAGGAGGAGAAAGATGAGTTTGTAGAAGTAAGCATTAGTGTGGGAATGTTGACCCTTTTTCATTGATGTCAAAGAGGGAGAGAATGGAATCAAAATGTTGAATTGAGGAGAAAGTGAGCTTAAAACATTGAATTATTCAGAAATAATAATGATCTCAAAATGCTACATCTTTCATATGGGGAGAGAGTGAATTTAAAATTATAAAGAGAAGAATTCATTATAAAGGTGTGTTTGGTGGCCTGGTAGTTCTTTTCAGTAGTTCTTTTGGTGTCCCAACATTTTTTTGTTTGTCATCAATGACAAAGGGGGAGATTGTTGAAAATATGTTGACATTGATGTTAAAGGTTGTTGTTAGTTATTGTTAAAGGGTTTCAAGTCTATCAGATGTGAAGGTCATCAAGGATGAAAGACATTGTAGGAGTGCTTTGAAATTTCCTTATATTTCCCATGACATAAAGTGTTATGCATCCAAAAGTGTTAATCATGAAGAAGTTGTCTCATCAATCATATCCTATATCAAGTAACAAAAATCAAGTTTTATTGAGACATGACTGTCTTTTGATAGTTGGTGTGTATTTGATGCTTATTATACCATGCAAAGTATGTTGTCAATATTTTGTGGTAGTTTTAAATTCTATGCAAGGATATCTTTTGGGATGGGAGATTTCTCTAGTAGTATAGAATGTGGTTGGCATTTCTTTTAGAAATATAGTGCTGCTCTATGGTTTGGAAGAAGAGTATGCCTACATTTTTTTTATCAATTTCTTGAGTTTATAGAGGATATGTTTAGTGTGTAAGATTTTTGAAGTGATAGAAGGTTTCTCAACCTATTCAAAATTCAAGGCATGTGCAATAACAACTAGTAGCATGCAAAATTCAAGTCTTGCATGTGGTGTTAAGATAAGACCTTCTTAAGGTTCCTACGGTAGTGCATGGTATCAATTTATCTTGGTGGAAAGAAATTTATGCTTGGACCATTATGCTACATGTTTCATGTAATTTGAATTTAGGTCCACCTCATGTCATCATGGATCTTTGTAGATCCATGGTCGACATAGAAGAGTGTAAATGTAATGTCATGTATATATTTCAACTGTTCACATGCATTATATGTGTCAATTGTTTCAGATATATCAATTGTGATTGAGTGAAGTGATTTTGAGTATAAAACTATGAAGAAAAGAGAGTATGACCATATCAAAAGATCATTCTCAGTGAGGAGTGTCACTAGTGACTCTAGCACATGCTTGAGTTATATTTCAAATCTGTACGCTTTACATTGTATTCTAGTACCTGATTGGTGTTCTACTTGTGTTGTTTCATCAAGGGATTTGTGTCTCTGATAGGTTGGTGCCTACAAGTAAATTAGGGGATTGTTGTCTCCACCTACTTTAGTGTGTAAAATTCACTTGTACATTTCTGCATTGTGACGTTGGATTTGGGCAGCAGATCCAATAAGCTATTCTCAGAGTGGTTTTTCACATCTTGGGCTTCCACATACATTTGGTGTTCACTTTTGTGTGCTCTATGCTATTATATTTTGTTGGTTTATGCTTCAATTACTTATGTGGGGTTTGTTGTGAATAATCATACAACTGTAGCAAAGGTTTAAGAATTTAGGAATTTTATGATCTACTGATTCACCCCCCCTCTCAGTAAATTGTGTGTCCTTCATAGGTAAAGTAAAATGAAAACAATATCAACAAACTACTTGAATGAAATATCATCCACTAAATTTGAATGAAATTTATTTTTGATAAGATATAAATGACCCAATGTGTTAATAATAGCATAACACTTGCACAATGAAGAGAGTAAAATAGATAACTATGCCACAACTAATATAAATAAATTGATATAATTAACCAAAGAAAGAAAATATATTTTTATAATTAAAGAATTTAAATGAGTACAAAAGTAACTATGATCTAGGATTAAATAGTCATATAAGCATAGAGAACCTTAGAAAATGTTACACACAAGTTTCAAACAATTAAGATTTGATGAGATTTGGAGTTTTTTAAAAATTATAATAATCTTTTCTAGATAGAGAACAAAGGTTTAGCATAAAATTCAATAAATAATTCAATTTAGCATTGATTGAAACTAGAAAATTAGTAGATTCTAACGAGAGGAACTACTAAATCTAGTGAATTTAACATAGAGAATTTATTTGGAATCTATGTATAATTTAAATAAGATGAATGTATAACTTATCAAAATCTGATTCATATTAATTAAATCTAAAATTATAAATTATATTCAAACCTTAGAGTTGAGTCAATAGGGGAAAGAGATACAAACTCTAGAGAAGATAAAATTGAAACCCTAAGAAAAGAAAACAAATAAATTTGAACTTATGAATTATTCTACCTACTCCTTGATACTTGAGACTATATTTCTTGCTAAATTATATTATGGCTCTTGCAATTTGATGAATTTGATATAAATTTATGTTTCTAGGAATAAGAGAGCTATTTTTCATATTGTGGTTTATTTAGGTCATGTTATTCAATGAATTTAAGTGTTATTATTTTTAACTATTTTAAAGGTTGTACAAAGTTATGAGAAAAATATGAGTCTAAAATATTTTTGAGAAGCACAAAATTGATACTTGTGAGTATTCATTTTTCTATTTTTCTTAATAGAATGATGGGTATATTATGAAAAGATAATTGATATTCATGATTGAATGTTTACAAGAGGAGAAAAAAGATCCTTATATAGAAAATTACAAGATGATGTTTCTAAAAAGAATCCATCGTAAACTGAAGAAAACTAAAATAGAAATAAAAAAGATGCTGAAACGAACTAAAGTGCAAACAAAAGTTACTAAAAATTAACTAAGTTAACTGATGACTAACTAAAGCTAATATGACCATTAAAATTACATTTAATATTTTAATACACTCTCTTGATGGTCATCATACACACATAAACTTAGTCTACCCAAATTCTTTTGGAAACATATCATCAGTGACTGATAACTAGAGAAGCATAATCATCATACAATTATTGATCATTTCCCGTAGAACAATCAAATCAAGACATGGACACTCGAAAATTGAGTATCTTTTGGTTCCAGGTAGTAGAAATTTTTGTTGAACCTCTATGTATTTTCCAAAATGATATTGGAGAAAGATGCCATCCCTCCCATTTTCCAAAGCATGAAAAACAAGGTAACACTACAATCAACTGGAAAAACACTGGACAATCAGCTAGTACAACTTATGAACTATAAGATTTTTTAGAAAACCTTCGAAAAATATAAAAAAGTAAGATTTTTTTTTCATAAAAAATCCTCAAGAAACTTCTAAACTACAAAATATTTATAGAAAAAATTTCAAAAACTCTTTAAAATCTTTAGATGCAAAGATTTTTTGTTGAGAAAAAAAAATGCAAAATGCTAGTCTACAAACCCTAGTAGCAACCCACGATTAGATAGGAAAAAATCATTAAAAAACTCTTCATAAAACAACACTTAGTAAATTTTTTAAAAAAATCTCTAAAAACTCTGCAAAATTTTTTGTTTTTCCCAGAAAAATTCTATCAAAATTGGCTTAAGGAACAATTTTTTTTCCAAAAAAAATTGTCAATTTTTTTTAAAAATTTGAAATTCTTTTTTTCATGAGCAGAATCCTAGCTGGTTAACAAAATCTATAAGAAACCCTAGAAAAATCATCTTCAACTCACAAAATTTTGAAAACCCTAGTTGCAACTATCAATATCCATGAAAGGCAATAAAATCACACCCAGAAACCACAAACTACCCTAACAAAATCATATGAAAAGCTGAAGAAGAATCACAAGTGGCAAGAGGACGTGCAAAATCCATCGCAAATAAAATCACGCCAAAAATAGAACAAAGCTGTAGAAATTTCATCCAAAAATAACTTTGAAAACCTGTCGCGTCTAGTATAAAAAAAATGGGTTGCAGATGAATACTTTTCAAAATGAAACAAGGCCATGATGCATCAAACCCTGAAAATCACAAAAAAAAACATAGGTGTGACTACAACAAGCACCCATAAACACTAACATGGTAGCGAAAATCCTCAAAGACCATCGAAAAAGCTTGGTAGTTGTCATTTATCTGATTAAAAAACCCTTCTAAAAGGCATGATTCAAAATCCATGAGTTTCAAGAAAAAATATGCTGCTGAAAAGCACAGTTGCATGCCCAAAAAAAAAGTGAGTTCACCTTAAAAAATCTTCAAAAGCTCGACATAGGTAGGTACACAAAAAAAAGTCATTTTCCAGAATGAAAACCCATGAAAATTTTCACAATTAACTGCAACAAAAAATTCACTAAAATCCATGATATTCTTGATAGATCCACCTCGAAAATTCTTCCTCAAAAGACTTCACTAAAAAAACTTTGATTTTTAAAACAATTTCTAAGAAAAAATTTCTTTAAAAAAAAATTGACTAAAACTAATCAGGTTCAAACCTAAGCTCTGATACCATCAAAAGATAATTGATATTCACTATTGAATGTTTACAAGAGGAGATGAAAGCTCCTTATATAGAAAATTATAAGATGAAGTTTCTAAAAAGAAACCATCATAAACTAAAGCAAACTAAAATAGAAATAAAAAAGATGCTAAAACGAACTAAAGTGCAAATGAAAGTTACTAAACATTAACTAAGTTAACTAACGACTAACTAAAGCTAATATAACCATTAATATTACATTTAATATTTTAATATAATATGTTTTTTTATGGGAACCTATATTAAGTATTAGTGTTTTATCCTAAGTAAAAATTAGTTTAAAATTATTTAAATCTAGAGGTTAATTCTATGAGTATGCATTACTTTCATAACTAAGTGTGAATTTTGATCCCCAAATTGTCAATATTGAGGGTTAAGTCTATTATGAGAGGGTAAATGATAATCAAAGGAAAATAAAGCATAAACAAGATGTACTCAATGCATAAACAAAGTTTATACCTTCAATTCCTCTCCATGGATTGAGCTCAAGTTGCAGCCAAAGACTTGAAGATTTTTTCACAATGTTGTGTTTGAATGTGGATTGCTCACTCAATTTATAGCATAATAAGGCTATGGTTACTCAAGATGATTAAATGAGGAAATTAGGCTCCAATTCATAGAAATTGAATGGGGAGAATGGATGGCTAAAATTGCTTGGCTAATCAAGGGAGGAGTTTGAAAGAGGTGTGGATCAAGAACATTGTGTCATGTGTCACACTGGGGAGAGATAGAAGGGATGAGGTGTGCTCGCATGTATGTGTGACCACACCTTGGATAGAGAGGCCATTTTATTTTGTACGCTATGTGTAAGAGGGAGTAAGAGTTAGTGGTGGTAGGTGAGATCTCACACATGTGTGAGAGGAGGTGATAGAGAGGCTTGGCACTTGTGATTATGAGACAAGTTTGAGGAGAGGTGAAGGAATTAAAAATTAGGAGAAAATTGGTAATGATGATTACTAGGGATTCTTAGATTAATTAATTTAATAGGGTAGGTTGATTCAATAAACCATGGATTTATTAACTAGGTTAGAGTTAAAAGTTTGAGAATGAGATAATGATGGTTAGGAAGTGAATAAGGTTAATTAATCAAGGATTAATTAGCTCAAATAGGATTAGAAGGATTGAAAATAATGGTGGAATTAATTAAATAATTCAAATATTTAATTAATTAGAAGAACTTTAGTGAAGAAAGTGATAATTAATTAAATAATAAAATATTTAATTAATTATAAGAAGAAGATGGAATAATTAATTAAATAATAAATATTTAATTAATTAAGGCTAAGAAGGGGAAAATTAATTAAAATGACAATATTTAATTAATTAAGAAGTGTTGTCAGGATTAGGGTGACTACATTTTGCCCCTCTTTGATGTGGCATCCATAGTGATGCTACATCAAAGAAATTTAAAATTTTTCCATAGTGGATTAGAAGGTGTGTTAAGAGGTGATGGTCTCTTGAGAGGTCAACCAGAAAAAAATTGGCAAAAAATATTGTTGGTTGGCATCGCAAAATAGGCAGATCAGGATGTTGTAGAATGGTGTAGGAGAGGAAAATGGAGAAATAAGCTCAGAAAGGAAGGGTATATGGGACTTTTGATGCATCAAATATAGAAGAAATTAGGGTTTGGGGAGGGAAATTAGGTTTAAATCCTATAAATAGACCTTAGGTGGGCCCAAAAAGTCTTTTTCAACCTTGTTATTGGTGGAGAGTGGTGTAGGAGCACCCTAGCAAGTATATGCCTCCATGAGGAAACTCTAGTTTTGGTTCAAATGTGATGTTTCAACTTTGTAATAAGGTCTAATAGACCATATTGAGGTAATTTGAGTCATTTAGAGTCCATAGGGTTAATATTGCTAAATAATGTAAAAGTTGTCAAATTATTGTAATGGCAATATTGTAAACATGCAAAAAAGTGCAAAATGGTGGAATGTTAAGAGTCAGGTAGTCTTGTTGGTTGTTTTTATTGTAACTAGGTTGATCTTCTAATCTACCTATGAAATTTCCAATTCCAATCAAGGGCAGCTCGAAGGACCTGGACCAACTGACGAGGACTTTAAAGACCTCCTACACTTTGGGCTCTGCAAGACCTGGGAGGGTGATCCATTAATGTGTTTACAACCTCTACACTTTTATCAGAAACAACATTAACAACAACATCTAATCTCATTTAATAGCTCAATAAAATAGGATAATACCAAATAGAATTGCTTGTTCATTAGTAATATCAACTATTTGGAGCATGAGATAACTACAACACATAGGGATTTAAAATGATTTTGAATTTATAAAATGTTTTTGAGATGCACTAAGCTGCAAGATAAATCAGTGCCTAATTTTGGGCCATGGAGTAAAACGTGCATAAAAAGAATTCATCAGCAAATGGCATTCAACCAGTGGATTTAAATTGCTAATGCCTTGCAGCAACTATTAGTGCCTTACACCAACAATCCCACTCCCATTATCAATCAAATTCTCCTTACCAAATCCAACCTACACACTTGAAATCACTGTTATCTGCTCAAAGTATTTAACCATTTCCTTGAAATAGACCCATAAAAAAATAACACAATCTCATGAAATTTGAGATGACAAACTCAAAGATACCTTGTATTATTGAATTCATATGATTAAACTTGTATAAGTATGGAGACAATTTGAAGATATTCATGAATGTGCACACACTTTCATGATTTATTTGCATAAACGGGTTGTATTTGCTCATGAAATCAAAAATTAAAACTTACAGACTCAAGAAATGACTCAGACTTAGCATTTTCTATCTACCCAGCCCCATACAAAACCTCAAAACCCCGAATAATGAGAAGAGAAGAGTAGAAAATAGAAGAATAGAAGTATTCAGAAGAAGCCCTAAAGCTGATCCAGAGATGCCATCTGGAAACCTCTTCACCGTTGATCAAAAAATTGAAAAGCCTCTCTCCTCTCTCTTGCAATAGATTTTGCCTCCAAATTTGCCTTTGATGTGTGTTGTTTTTCAACATAAAATATGTCTGTAGAAATTCTCTCCATTTTCACCCAGTTGTGTGAAAAATATCCTTTGCTCACGTGAAAACTCCATTTTCCTGCCCTTTTATTAAACTGGAGTTGCACTCTGTATTTTTCCTTCACATATTAAATTTTTATAACTTTAATATTTATGGTTTTATTTTAATTGCTCAGCAATAAAAGTTTAGTGAATATTTAATTCACTTCCTCAAAATATTCCCTTGTGCATTTTCACGTGTATTCTATCTCCAGCAGATAGAAATTCTTTATTTAAAACATTATGAGCATTTTACTTCCACCTTTAAAATATTTCACCTTGCTTTTCCCATCAAAGGTTGTTTGAAGATTATATTGGGCCTTTGAAATCACTCTGCCAGGCCCACTTTAATCCTTTAAATGCTTTCTTTTAAAAATTCCATCGACCCTATTTTTCACTTTAATTTTTTTGCTTCAATAAAACAAATAAAACATTTAAAATATTATATTCACCCCTCTTAAAGCTCTTTTCCTATGCACATTGAAGATTTCACCTAGGCCCGCCACTGCCACATGGCACCAGCCCATTATGTTGCGAGGATTAATGAGTGTGCATATTTTAATTGCGATATGGCAGGCGACAGTGGAGATCGAGCTGCATTTCCATTCTATTTTTCTTCTGTCGATTTCACTTCCTTTAGCTTTGTGCCCTAATCCTTCACCTGTCGTTCAACCTTGCTCTCCAATTTCTCTGTTTGATAATGGTGGTGGCTTCTCTCTTGGAACAACTTTGCATTCTCGTTGTCCATTCTCTAATGGATATGCAGTGCCTTGCTCCAGACCAAACTGTGCCCACCTTCAAGCATACTTTCTATTTAATTTATGAAGGTTTTCATCAAATCTATTTTTATGTGTATACTATTATCATGATGTCATCACTGTATTCAATCCCCTTTGTCTATTACCAAACTGGGCATAGCATTCATGCTGGATTGATCCCCCTTTCTCAACTGATATGGTCTTTCTTATTAGACAGAGCATTTATGAATATGTTCCAAGTAGCATTCTTCTCTAATTATTTCCATGTAAATTCTTCCATGGGGAACATTTGCAATTTAAGTTTCACATTGCTACCTTCCCTTCATTCTCTGTGCGCTGCATTCCATGGTGTCCCCACATCCTGAATACTTTAGTGGTTGCACACTTACTTGAGAGTCTCTAAAGCTTTCAATAAATGATTTTGTGCCTTCTTCATATTGGTGTGTTCCTTCTTCATGCCTCAATGGGATACGCACTTGGCACATAAGCTTTTCTCCTCTATAATCTTCAACAACTCCCTCAACATCACAATTTGATACATTACTATTGCAAGCGGCAGTTTGTCTTTCACATCGGCCTTCGTTTAGCTGTCAAACACATTCATTCAGGAGTTTCTTAAGCCTTTTCAACATTTCCACCGCTTTGGATCCTCTTCCTTTGAAATTATGAGGTTTTACCTATGCACACTATGTGGCCCTTTTGCATCTATAGATTGTATTTTCTTGAAGGTTTTTAAGACGTTTCATAATTTCATTTTGAGGATACATTAAACTCTGTTTTATGTGCGCTGATAATTCTTATTTCTCTGAAATTTGCAAATCCCTTCCTAGGTGCATGGCTTTCTTTTCATTAGCCATTTCTTTTATACTTTGATGGATGCTCACTTTTTTTTGCAGCATGCCCTCCTCATTGTGCTCTAGTGAATGTTCATTCTGTTCTCTATGCATGCTCGGGCCTTTTCAACAAATCCATTTTGTAAATAGCGTGTGCCCTCAACCATGCATTTGCTTGAGATTTTTTTATGTAACCATTTTGTGCATTCATGTTGGTGTAGCATTCCTTCCTGATTGTATCCACAGATGATTTTCCTCTCATCTTGGCACGGGTTCTTCTCAAACTGCATTTATTTGCAAGTTTCCTTTTAAAATCTCTTTCAATAGATCCACTATCTGCATTTCCAGCAGTCATGATACAATTTGCTAAACCTTTCTAAGGGAATTCTTAATAAATCTGATATGTAGTTTTTGGTGCATTGGTTGTAATGAAGTATTCTTTTATTTCATTGGCTTATAGTTTTCAAAACATTCTCAATAGATCATTATGTATATGCTCTACCCTCCTATGTAGACATTTAACACTAGGCACCATATTTTCCATTACAAAAAGATATCAAAGCTTTTCAAAATGGGCCACCCCTTTGTAATGCATTCAAGCCCAATGCATTTTCTTGAAAGTTTCAACAGGTCATGATGCGTTGGATAGACCTCTTGTGGAGAAAACAATCATATGTATTCCCCTTTTGCTAGTGCTTGGCTTCGAATATTCACCATCAATGTTCATAGCCTTACACTATTCATAAATGGTTATGTTGCCAAACATACATAAGGAATTCGATGAACCTTTTGACATATTTTAAGTGCCCCGTCAATAACAATTCTAAGCTCAGTTAGATCACATTCCAAGCTTGAACCATGGCAGCAATATATAGATAAATGTCCATACTGTAAGGAGAATTGAACAATTGAACTTGTATAGAAATGATTTTCTCTTTTAATATCATGCATATGTTCAACAACTTAGCAAGGGTAAATAGTGTTGTGATTCTATCTCATGGTGAATCAAATAGGATATCACCCACAAAATGGATGGCTAAATGCCCTAATAAATCTATTTGGCACATAAGAGGTCCTTTTGACAACATTCATGCTCAAGACCTAATTTTAGAAATAATGTTCAATGCTGGCTCTAAATAGATCTTGCTTTGCAAATGTAGTGTTTTAAAAACTTCACTGGCAACTTTTTAATTTCCATTTGTGCAAGGCATGCTGGGTCCCCTGTGGGCCCGACTTTAAATTTTTTTTTTTTAAATAAATTTTACCCTCAATTTGACTTTAGGAATCTTTAGAATGCTTCAGAAGTCAAAACACGAAATGGGTTTTCATTAAAATATGCTTTTTGGCACATCTAGAAAATGGTCAAAACAGGCCAAGTTGGCTCTAGAATCGGTTCTAAAAGCTAGGTAAATGACCTCGTGAAGCTATAAAAAATTATAGGCTTGTAGAAATTAGACCCAAGAATGTAATGCAAAAGACAGATCAGAGAAATCAATCATGAGGTAAAAGTTATTTGCTATCAAATTTGCTTACTCAAACTTTCTGCAATAAACAGCTGTTCTGAACCAATTGAAACTAATGAAATCACCTCGTTGCAAAAATACCAAATCAACTCCTAGCGAGCTGCCACTAGACACAGTAGATCATTTTGGTGTAGTGAACATGTGTGCAAAAGGAATTAGCTTGAATCATCTCCCATCAAAAGATATTGACAGTCGTAGTTGACCTTTTAGAAATGTTGTCAGGAAGTGCAAGTACAAAACTAAAGAAATTGCATTTTGCTTTGATTTGCTAAAAATAACAAATCAACTCGTGAGGCTCTGAAAGCTGACATGTGAGATCATCTTGGTATGGAGAATGCAGAATAACATTCATTTTGACTTGACAGTCAACTAGTTGCAAAATCCAAGCTCAAACGGGAGGCAACTTTGCAAAACTGCAAATTTGCAAACAGTAGAAAAGTGTCAAAACCCTCTAGCTTCACTTTTCGAAACCCTGACAAAACTCATCGTAGTAAGCTAAAAATTGACATGCACATTCACATAGGACACATGAGTGTGTTTACAAAGGGATTTTGATTAGAAATCAACGGGCCTCAAATTATGACCCTCCAAAGTAGGTTATTCAAGCAAGTTCATCAGGTGCACCTCTGAAAGTGCAGAGGCAAAATTTTGAAATGGGTATCTCAAATTTGCAAAATTTGAGAGTGCCAACAGTGGCTCTGACTAGGGATGAATGCCTAATGTGGGCATAGCAATATTCCTGATCTTTGGGGAGTGGACCAAATTTTGAGTCCATCCAATGTCCTCAAACTGCTCCTTTATTCATTCTTCTCTTTTAACTTCATCTAGTGACACCAGGCCACCAAATGAAAAAGGAGAGTCAGCATTTACCTCTATCAAACACAATTTTGCAAAAAAGAGTTTATCTCCCTCAATTCGTGCTTGCATTTTCCAAACCATAACAACATGGGTGACTGCACCCTTGCAAACACAAGTATCAAGTTGCCTTCATGCAAGTGAGAACTTACTCTCTATTTGGATTTGTCATCAATTGGGAACCAAATCAAATAGGTTTCATCATTGCCACTCTCTTCATTCTCTACTTTTGTATCAAATGGCAACATGAGAAAATGGGGATCAAGACCATATGAAAGCACAGTCTGATCACAACCATTTGCCTGATTGAACATGTCGGTACCCCTCAACAGGCCATCATATACAACATCATCAACATGTTCATAATCACTATGCATTTGAAATTCAAACATACTTTCCAAATGTTGATTGTCATGTGGCAACAAGCTATCATATTCATCATTTACATCATTCTCAAACTGAAAACAACATTCCTCGGTATCTGGCACATTGCCACATTCTATGAAAACTCCTTCCAAATGACAAAATAGCACTCACAATCTTCTATATGGTTGGAACTATTAGGTTCAATCTGGTTGTTAGTTTGCACATCAAAATGTGAACCATCACAAGAACTTACTAGAAGATCTGGTTCATCATGCAAACTATCTTCAAGTGTATTCAAAGAGATACACTCATCTGTTAACACACTCTGTACTTGTTCTTCATCATGCTGATAGTGAGAGTCATCAAAATTTTTTAACTCATCATCATTTGTTGTCATATTGTCATCTTTTGAACATAGGGTATCAACCTTTTCAATATCACAAGCTTGCTTAACAACAAGCAATTCTGGTTCAGAATCATAATATGATTTATCATCAAAATCAACCTCTACATCCACATGAAAAGACTCATGGCTAGGCTCATTCAAGTCAACAAACAAAGACTTGTTTGAATCTGCATCAAAGTTTTCAAAACTTGGCTCATTAGATATGCAATCCTCATGGTTATTTGCTGTTTCAAACTCATCAAAATAGATTTTTGAGTTTACATCAACATTCACATTGTCATACTCATCATATAGTGCATTATTACCATCAAATGGTTGCTTTTCTTCATCTGCATTATCATCATCTTGATCAGGTGGTTCATCATTAGAAGGAGAATCAAAGACACCTGCATCATACCTTGCATCTTGAAGGTCATCATCACTGTCAAAGACAATAGGGGTTGTACACAATAACTGAGAGTCATCCTCATGTGCACATTTATGATATTATGTGGTTAATAGGTCTAAAATTTGTTCACAACTTAATAGATCATTGTTTTGATCCATTTTTTCAACCACTTCCTCTTCTTGACCTTCACTTGAATTTGATGCATTATCAAATTGCAAATTAGGATATCCCAAGGTGTCTTCATCATCAAAATCTGAACATTCAATGGGTTGATCATACACTAGATTTCCCCAATCATAGGAGACTGAATTGCTAACAACATTTTCACATGCATGGTCACAATCCATCATAGAGAATATATTGTCCATTTGTTCATCCTTATTCACCACTGAGCTGTCATAACAACAATCCACATCATTTTGTATTTCAACATTGAACTAGATGTCCTCATTGAGTTTGTCATTTACATCCTCCTCTTTGCTTGTAGTTGATACACTGATATTCTCAAAAGAGTTCCCTAAGTCAGCATATTATTCTGTCTCATCATGGAGACTTGTATCAAGATTACACTCAACACATGTAAACTTGACTAGATCAATTGTATTATCACATTGCTGATCATTTATCTCTTCTTCAAATAATAAGTCAATTGGTATCCCTCTTCAGGTTCTTGGCTTGGAAGACTCAACTATTGATTCTCAGTTCGGTATACTTCTTCTGTAAGTTGTTCATTAACAACTTTCTCATCATCTGATGATGCATCTTTTTCATCTTCTACCTTCTCAACTATGCACTTGTTTGAAGACCTTTGATCATTCACATTCACACAGTTGCTGATCTCATCAACATGTTTACTGACAATTGAAGACAACAAGATTTGCATATATTCATTCCTCTGCTTCTCCAAACTCTCTAGGACTGTGTAAACCATCTGCATACTCAATATCTCAAACTCTTTTAACAATGCACTAGATCCTTCTTCATAAGCTTCAAAATACATATGAATACAATATGATGTGCTAGGTCTGAAATTGTCTGGGATTAGTGAAAAGGAAACAACAAAACTATGACTGAAATCAACACTTGACTCTTCATCTTGTTTCTTGATCTACTTTAAACTTATGACAAGGTCATAGGGATCTCTTGCAAACTCTTTTCTATAAGCATTCACCAATTTATCCCAACAAGGAAATGACTTCTCAGGAAACTTTAGATACCAATCCCTAGCTCTAGCTTCAAGATATCTAACAAAGAATCTCATCCACATATCTTGATATTCAAATGAGTGTTTCTCCATGAAGCTGGAAAAACTTTTGAGATGTGCATTTCCTTCACAAACATTGTATCCATGAAATCTAGGCATCTCCTTATAGACTTGAGCTAACATACTTTGAATTTTGTAATCAACCCATGAAAAATCTAACTGAGCATACAATGGATCAAATGAATTCACAAATGGTGCAACAATTCAACAAGTAGATACAATATGACTATCTCTTAACCGGGCTTGTTGAAACATCAAGTGTCTTTCATCCATTTCCCTAAGTCCTCTTTCAAACACGGATTTCCATTCAGGACTTATCTTATGCTTATGCACTCTTGTGTTCTTACACTTTGGGGTCTCAAATGAATGAAGATTATCAAACTTCTAACACTTCTTAACAAGTTGTCTCAAAGTGTCTATAGGCATGGCTATCTTATGATCCATAGAAATTACAATTCAAGGCTCTCTAATTATGCATAATTACAATCATGACCACATGAAGGATTACAATGACAATTAATGAAATAATGACAACCTGGACTTGAAATGTATGACAATACAAATGGATGGAAATCCTTAAGATGTACAAATACATTCTAACCATCCAAATTAGCAAAGATTTGAGCACTAGACCAAATTATTTCAATGGAACTGCAATTACATTCAATAGATTCAACATATGGAAGTGTGCAAACTTAAATTCATGGTTCTTTCCCTCTGGTAGTGCTAAATCACTAAATAGGGAACCAAAATTTATTTCTAAGAAGTTCAAATACGTGATGAATACCTGGAAACATTGCCACTGTTGCAAATTTTTTGGAAATATTGTAGATCTGGAACTGTATTCTTTATCAGGTTCTTTTAACAGAGTCGCCACCTCTCTTCTTAGAGGACTGAACTTCAAACAACATGAAGTTCTTTCACAAATAATTTTCTTTTTGAGTTCCTTTCACTAGCAGAGCACCATAGATCTTGAAATATTCAGGTTCACTACAACAAATCTTTCTCTAGGCTTGAAATTCTTCAATATTCGAACTAAATTAAAAATGGAAAACAATAATATGACTCAATGGAAATGATATGACTCTATTTCTAGATTCTTCAATGAGAATTTTCTCAAATTCTCCCCAGCAGAGTCACCATTTTCTTGGTTGTTTTTACTGTAACTCGGTTGATCTTCTAATCTACCTATGAAATTGCCAATTCCAATCAAGGGCAGCTCAAAGGACCTAGACCAACTAATGAGGATTCTAAAGACCTCCTACACTTTGGGCTCCGCAAGACCCAGGAGGGTGATCCCTTAATGCATTTACAACATCTGCACTTTTATCATAAACAACATTAACAACAATAGATAATCTCATTTAATAGCTCAACAAAATAGGATAATACCGAATAGAATTTGTTGTTCATCAGTAATATCAACTATTTGGAGCATGAGATAACTACAACACATAGGGATTTAAAATGATTTTGAATTTATGAAACATTTCTGAGATGCACTAAGCTACAAGATAAATCAGTGTCTAATTCTGGGCCATGGAGTCAAACACATAAAAAGAATTCATCAGCAAATGACATTCGACTAGTGGATTTAAATTGTTAATGCCTTGCATCAACTATTAGTTCCTTACACCAACAATCCCACTCCTATTATCAATCAAATTCTCCTTCCCAAATCCAACTTGCACACTTGAAATCACTATCATCTGCTCAAAGTATTTAACCATTTCCTTGAAATAGACCCATAAACAAATAACACAGTCTCATGAAATTTGAGATGACAAACTCAAAGATACCTTGTATTATTGAATTCATATGATTAAACTTGTACAAGTATGGAGACAATTTGAAGATATTCATGAATGTGCACACACTTTCATGATTTATTTGCATAAACTGACTGTATTTTCTCATGAAATCAAAAATTACAGCTTACAGACTCAAGAAATGACTCAGACTTAGCATTTTCTATCTACTCAACCCCATACAAAAACTCAAAACCATGAATAATGAGAAGAGAAGAGTAGAAAATAGAAGAATAGAAGTATCCAGAAGAAGCCCTAAAGCTGATCTGGAGATGCCATTTGGAAACCTCTTCACCATTGATCAACAAATTGAAAAGCCTCTCTCCTCTCTCTTGCAATAGATTTTTCCTCCAACTCTTCCTTTGATGTGTGTTGTTCTTCAACAGAAAATATTCCTGTAGAAATTCTCTCCATTTTCACCCAGCTGTGTGAAAAATATCCTCTGCTCACGTGAAACTCCATTTTCCTGCCCTTTTTTTAAACTGGAGCTGCACTTTGTATTTTTCCTTCACATATTAAAATTTTATAACTTTAATATTTATGGTTTTATTTTAATTACTCAACAATAAAAGTTTAGTGAATATTTAATTCACTTCCTCAAAATATTCCCTTGTGCATTTTCACGTGTATTCTATCTCCAGTAGATAAAAATTCTTTATTTAAAACATTCTGCGCATTTTACTACCACCTTTAAAATATTTCACCTTGCTTTTCCCATCAAAGGTTCTTTGAAGATTATATTAGGCCTTTGAAATCACTCTGTCAGTCCCACTTTAATCCTTTAAATGCTTTCTTTTAAAAATTCCATTAGTCCTATTTTTTACTTTAAATGTTTTGCTTCGATTATAAAACAAATGAAACATTTAAAATATTATATTCGCCCCTCTTAAAGCTCTTTTCCCGTTCACATAGAATATTTCACCCAGGCTTGCCACTGCCATTTGGCAACAACTCATTATGTTGCAAGGATTAATGAGTGTGCATCTTTTAATTGCGATATGGCGGGTGACGGTGGAGATCTAGTTGCATTTCCATCATGTTTTTCTGCCATCAATTTCACTTCCTTTAGCTTTGTGCCCTAATCCTTCACTTGCCATTCAACCTTGCTCTACAATGTCTCCATTTGATAATGGTGATGGCTTCTCACATGGAACAACTTTACATTCTCATTGTCCATGCTCTAATGGATACGCAGTGCCTTGCTCTAGACCAAACTGTGCCCACCTTCATGCGTACTTTCTGTTTAATTCCTGAAGGTTTTCAACAATTATGTTTTTGTACATATGCTATTATCATGATTTCATCACTGTATTCAATTCCCTTTGTCTATTACCAAACTGGGCATATCATTCATGCTGGATCAATCCCCCTTTCTCAACTAATATGGCCTTTCTTATTAGACAGAGCATTTATTTATATGTTCCAAGTAACATTCTTCTCTAATTATTTCTATGTAAATTCTTCCATGGGGATCATTTGCAATTTAAGTTTCACATTGCTACCTGCCCTTCATTCTCTGTGCACTACATTCCATGGTGTCCCCACATCCTCAAAACTTTAGTGGTTGCACACTTGCTTGAGAGTCTCTAAAGCTTTCAATAAATGATTTTGTACCTTCTTCATGTTGGTGCGTTCCTTCTTCATGCCTCAATGGGCTACATTCTTGGCACATAAGCTCTTCTCCTCTATAATCTTCAACAACTCCCTCAACATCACAATTTGATACATTACTACTGCAAGCCAAAGTTTGTCTTTCACATTGGCCTCTTTTTAGCTGTGAAACACATTCATTCAAGAGTTTCTTAAGCCTTTTCAACATTTCCACTGCTTTGGATCCTCTTCCTTTGAAATTCTGGGTTTTTACCTATGCCCACTGCGTGGCCCTTTTGCATCTACAAATTGTATTTGCTTGAAGGTTTTCAAGACGTTTCATAATTTCATTTCGAGGATACATTAAACTCTATTTTATGTGCACTGATCATTCTTCTTTCTCTGAAATTTGCAAATCCCTTCCTAGGTGTGTGGCTTTCTTTTCATTAGCCATTTCTTTTATATCATGTTGATTCCTATGTGGTCTAGTTGTGTATATCATGTTCTTTTAACTCTATAGAAGACTTCCCAAGTGTTGGTTAAGCCTCTTTGAACCTTGGAACCCATGTGGTGTTTGTGATCCTTAAATGTGCAAATAGGTAGTTTGGGGCATACCAAAAGAAAGTTTTTATTTTGTGAAGTTTGATATCTTGAGGTCATTAGTAGTTTACTTGTGTTGTGTCCACAAGCCTAAAGGTTTTTAAATGATTGTTGAAGAATTTAGGGAGTTAATACCTATTTGGTGATTTGTAACCATGTTGAGCCATGCCCAATTGAAGTAGTCACATGATGAAGAACCCATTATTGTGAAGTATGCCTCGAGTTGATTGATTGAACCCCTACATTGCATCAATTGGTATCAGAGCTCAGAAGGTCTAGGCAAGAGAGTTTGGTGTTTGTATGTTTGTGTTTGTGCAAGTTGAAGAGAGAACCTAATTTCCAAGACACTAGGTAGAGGAAAAGAGAAGAGACCTAGGTGAGGCAAAGACAAAATTGTGGAAGCAAGGTTAAAGGGACTTTCTTGAAGAGAAGATGTATTTGTTGAGAAGGCACTTGTACGAAGAGGGTTCACAAAGGAAGAAGAAGCAAGAAGAAAAAGAGAGGAAGAGGAAAGAGAAAAAGATTAGGAAAATAGAGGTTGAGAAAGAGATAAGAGATATAAGGAAAGCTATGTAAGAGATGATAAGAAGGCATGAAGATGAGATGGAGTAGTTTCTCAAAAGAGCACTCAGTTGGCACTTGACAATGAAGAAGAAAGTTGTATGGCCCATTAAGAAGATAGTTCAAAGGAGAAGACAAATGAAAGCACTAGAACAAAGAACCTTTGATGGAAAAAGGTGATGAACAAGAAAGGAAGATAGAGGGTATGTGGCTGACGAATTTTTTTTTACCCAAAATTGATGAAACGAAAAGGGTTTTTAAAGGGGATTCTCAACTTTCCACCAATATAAATTATGCTTTACTTTGAATTTAATAAGTAATTATTATTCATTTTCCATTCAAATTATGACTAAAGTCTTGATTGATAGGCTGATTGAAAAACATCTATAGCTTTCAAATGGTATCATATTTTTTGAATCCAAAATATGCATCACATTCTATGCTTCGCATACTATAGGATTAAAAAAAGAAAAATTGAATTTCATGAAGTTTTTACCAAGTTAAGGTGGTTAGACATACGCGTTTTTATATTTTTAAAAAGTTGTAATAGAAAAATCATAATTAATTATTTATTTGGAAAAAAATTACAAAAAAATATGCATCACATCGGGACATGACTCCTCTACTTATATCTAAAATATTATAACAAAATATTATAATTTTTTTGTGGTTAGGGTGGTCAGACATATGCCTACTTATTTTTTCCCTGAAATTTAAGCACTACTGCATCGAAATTTCAAATTTTCACCAAATAGATATGTATTTTTTTAAACAAACCTAGTAGTTTAGAAACTACATTCAATTTGCTACAGATTCTATTCTTACATATTTTTGAAATAATATAGATAACTTATTCAAATTTTTACATCAATTTGCCTAGCTTTGATTTTTTTGAATTTTTTGCCACTTAAGGGACTGTTTTTTCCATGATGATCCTGCACATACCCTAGAGGCTATAGTCATCCCCAAACATGAAGATGAAATTGAAGCAAAGGTGAAGGATCAAATTTTGGAGGGAAATGATGAAATGAAGACACAAAATAAGTTGAAGATGCATGATAGTATGGTAGAGACAATATATCACTTCCTTGTTGTGATAACACTTTTGATGGGGAACAAACTAATGGTTAAGATGCAACAGATGGAAGAAGAAGGACAAAGAATTGAGATAGAGATTGTAATACATCAGAGCATGAAGGGGAAGATTGAAAGAAACAAGACAAAGTAGAGACAAGTTGGCAAAGACCAACTAAAACCAAAGGTGAAGATGAAGATTAAATGGAGTTGTTTCAAGAAGCAGAGCATAGAAGACTACAAGGAGGAGCATTTAATGATGAATACTTGTTACTACATTTAATCTAAGAGGACTTGGAGTTTTCATTTGACTAGGAGTATGGTGCAGGAGCACCCTAACAAGTACATGCCTCCATGAGGCAACTCTATTTTTGGTTCATTTGTGATGTTTCAACTTTGTAATAAGGTCTAATAGACCATCTTGAGGTAATTTGAGTCATTTAGATTCCATAGGGTTGATATTTCTAAATAATGTAAAAGTTGCCAAATTGTTGTAATGTCAATATTGTAAAAATGCAAAAATGTGAAAAATGGTGGAATGTTAAGAGTCAGGTGGTTAGAAAGTCAGTTTAAACCATTGGTTTTGATTTATAAAATCATTTTGAAGCCTTGACAACTTCGAGGAAGGGAGGGGGATGATGTAGGTGTGATAAGTTTAATAAAAACACTCTATTTCTGTCAATTTCCAACATTATTTACTCTTTCTTGCATCAGTGCGTGTGTGTACAGCCTGCCCAGGGCTTGAAATTGATTTGGTAAGCAAGTAATTGGAATCCCCTTCCTAACCTTTTTTTGGTTTCATGAAAATCCATTCAGTTTTGTGAAAGTTATAAGCAATTTGTCTTAGGTGGTTAAAACCCTCATTTAAGGTCACAGTAAGCAATTAAAATTCTATTTCTCTAATTATCACTATTGAAAACTCCTACAAATTGGTGTACAAAGGGATATATATTCTAACAGATCTCCAAGTTCCAGGGTCTGAGGATAAGGGTTTGGGCAGATACAATGAAGCCCTAGTTTGTATAATTGTGTTTTGTGAGTCAACAAGGAGCATAGAGGCTGGGTTTTGGTGATAAGTTAGTAAAGGAGCATGGGAATTGGTTGGGAAAACATGTACAGGTCATCTTAAGAGTGATTGAAGTGATGTTAAAGAGTGTGGAGTCCTAGAACCATTGGAACCAATAAACCCTCATGAGCATAAGCCTAATTAGTCCTATTGAGAACCTGGGATAGTCACTTTTTAAGTCCTTTGTTTCAAAGAACCCTATGCTGACTTTTTGATATGTTTTAGGAGGAACAAAGGGGTATCTAGATATTTTTTTCATAGTGGTGATTGGGGATCTTCTTGAGAGTTGAGAAGGATTGTTTCTTGTTGGAGACCTACTTGGGTTGAGAGTGGTTGATAAGGAAACGTGAAAATTGGTGAAGTCTGATTCCTTGTGTGGTTTAGTTGTGTTTATCATGCTCTTTTAACTCTGTAGAATATTTTCCAAGTGTTGGTTAAGCATCTTTGAACCTTGGAACCCATGTGGTATTTTTGATCCTTGAATGTGCAAACGGGTAGTTTGGGGAAGACCAAAAGAAAGTCTATATTTTGTGAAGTTTGAGATCTTGAGGCCATTAATGGTTTACTTGTGTTGTGTCCACAAGCGTAAAGTGTTTTAAATGCTTGTTGAAGAATTTGGGGAGTTAATACCTATTTGGTGATTTGTAACCATGTTGAGCCATGTCCAATTGAAGTAGTCACATGATGAAGGACCCATTATTGTGAAGTATGCCTCCAGTTGAGTGATTGGAACACTTAGCATTACATAAGGGAGGAGCTAGGAAGCAATGAGGAGGTGTGGCACAAGTTCTAGGTCATTTGCATCATTATGAGAGGGTTCAAGAGTACCAATGATCAGAGGACACAAGTGACTTGATATGTGCTCTATCGATTAGGTTTTAGGCTAGTTTAGGGGTGTTAAGATAGGTCAAATTAGGGTTCAAAAGGTAGCAAAGTGAGGGAATAGATTTAGAAATTTATGCTTAAAGGTGTGATTGCGGTGCTTGAAGGCATGATTGTGGTGCTTGCACGATCGTAAAAAACAACGCCCATGCAATGCCCCACCTATAGAGTGTTTTAGAACCTATGTGAAAAATTTTGGTGAATGTTTTTGTTGCACCTACAAAATATGCATTTGTAAAAGGTGTGCCTCCATTCAGGGTCATGTAGGGGGTATAGATTATTTCAATGCTTTTGTAAAGCGGTTAATTCATTGATGAACATCACACCTATGGATGAAAAGTTGACACCTATGCAAAGTGATGCTTAGCTTGGAAAAAGACATTCTTGCACCGAAAAGAATGGCACTTGTGCTAAAAGAAAGAGTGGAACTTTATAGAAACTACAAGTGTGTGAGGGTTTTAGGGGAAGAAATAAACAAATGATTTGGTTTAATGGATGATGTTAGTACATGGAATGATGCAGGAGGAGCTAAATATCCTCCAATCTTGAGAATGGTGGATGGAAATCATGTTGATGTATCGAGAGGCATTGATATATGTGGATGAGGATTGGTTGCATCTGATGGGCTTATATTACATTTCGTGGATGTCTTGGATTCAAGCACATCAAGCTTTGATGATTGCATAGGTAGAGTGATGGCATAGTGATCTAGTAGTTTCCATTTTCCAATAGGGGAGGCTACTATTACCTTAGAGGATGTATGGGGGATCCTACAATTACTGCTCCATAGTGAGCTTGTATAGTACAAACTTTATGGTGTGAGACCTATTTTGTGGTGGGTATTTATGACTAGGGATTTACCCATCAGGGGTGTTGAGTTGGATTTGGATGTCGGGATAGGACAGTGGCCAACACTATCATTGTTTACAAATACCTTGATTATAGGTACCTTGATGGCAAATAGGAGGTCGCGTGGATTCTTAGTGGGCTGGGTGGGAGTGCTTGAGGGGATGCTAGCAGATGGGACAATTTATGCTTGGGGTACTACCATGTTGGTTGATCTATATTGAGAGATGCATTATGTTGTGTATAGGGATGGAAAATTTTTAGGTGTAGGCATGAATGTACTGCATGTGTGGCTTTTAAGCATATTGCAATCTTATGACCAGTTTGTGATAGACAATAGTGTAATGGATAGCCCTACATATCTATGTATGCAAGATTTCAGAGACACAATCACATGGGACAATTAGATCATTGGTGGAGAGTTATAGATGAGATGGATACCTTCGTCTAGCACTCATACCTTTGATTGTGAGGTGTGGGAGGATGATCACCTATATATTCCCTACATACAGAGGATACACTACCTGATTGGGGGGACCCTGACAATTATTGAGAGATACCTCCTTGTTCAAGTATTGAGACAGTTTGGTCAGTGATAGAAAAATCCGTAGGCAGAGGTAGTTTTTTCTTGGGTGATCTAGGAGATTCCTAGATGGGGTGAGTACATGGAGTATAATACTACTTTTTAGAGTAGGAGAGATATGCCCATAGTGGCATGGGATTTGCAGCTAGGGGTGGCAGATGTAGGGACTACATGTGAGTATGGCACATGGTGGGAGAGGCACAAAACTATCTTCTTGACCATATTACATGATCAGGTAGCAATTGTGGAGAGAAGTAGTAGTGAGAGCAGTGATATAAGTAGTAGTGGTAGTGGGGATAGCGATGATGGCAGTAGTGACATCAAGGATAGTGGTGATAGTGGGGAGAGTAGTGGTGATGGTGATGACAATGATGATGGGGATGGTGGTGATGGAGATGATGGGGGTGGAGGTGATGATGGGGGAGATGGAGAGGGTCATCGTGTTCAACTATGGAGAGAGAATATGTAGACACAGGTGCAAGACTTGACTATAGAGAGATATCAACTTTTTTAGGAGCAGGACCAGGCTCGATAAGATAATTTATAGGCGGTTGGTAAGAGAGATGTGGGAAGGGAAAATGTGGCCCAATTATAGGGATAGATGGATGGTCAGTTGGTAGTAGTGACAATAGAGAGAGATGTGGCAAGATCATATGTTGCCTGCCTATAGGCATTGTTGGATGGAGGGGGTGGTGGAGATAGGGGGAGATGATGGAGGATAGATGAAAGTGATCATAGGAGAGTGGGATAAACTCTGAGAAAATGTAGCCAAATTGAGGCAGGAGTGAGATGCTGCTCACCAATTTGGAGGTGATAGTGGGCTAGCTTATGCATTTTTTAGAGTATGGACAGGATACGATGGAGTTTGAGTGATTCATGAGATTATATGAGGAGGTAGTTCCACTAGATCAAAGACTGGTTAGTGTTACTATCAATAGCAGGTCTCATAGACTAATGAGATTAGGACCATTAGTGACTATGGGGCCTCTGCTATAGCGAGATCCATAGCCATTAGATAGATCTTCTAATAAACCATCCCATTCAAATGTAGGAAGCATAGGGTAGCTATGCATAGTTTGATTATGAATCTTTGGATTTTTAACCCAGAGGGGGTTGGCTTTTGTATGCACATGAGAATTTTGTACATCCATCATGACATTGTATTATTTTAATATATATATGATATGATGGGTTCTGCCTATATGATTTATGTATATGTTGATTTGGTTTTATATGTATATGGAAATTTATTATAATGTTTATGATGTTGACATGTTTAATGTATGATGTTTATATTGTGTATGCTTATGATTATTCATGCAATATGATGGTTTATGTTTATGGTTGTATGATGTTACATGATTTAGTGGATCTATGTGTATGATGATTATAATTATGATGTTGATATGCATATGATGATAATTATATGTAAAATGGATGTATGGCTTAATGGGTAAAAATGATTTAATATATTAATGAATATGTTTATGTGTAATAGCTTAATGTTTTGATGGATACATGGATGTATAAATGAACTAGTATATGGAACATGAATGTGTATGAATGTAATTAATTATTGGATAAATGATGGATGGATGGTAATGTAATGGATATTTTCTTATTTGTGTATATGTTGATGGATGTATTTATGCTAGTGGATACGATGCATGTAATTTAAATCGAATGGACAATGTAATGATAATGAATGCCCAAAATATTCTAGAAAGGGTATTGAAAGAACACTTGGTTAGGGAAATGGAAGCTTTCTTAACCAAGTTTGTTTATAGTATTAGGTGTTATATGATAGTTTTTCCTCTCTTAGTCATTATTCAATCATGGTGAATGTGCAACATGGAGTGTCCTACACATTCTTGAGGTAGATGCCTAATGTCTTTTTTTTGTTTTGTATCATGATACAAAATATACTCAAGTCCAAGTATGTGGGGATGGAGATAAGGGTGTATAGATTAGATGGGGGAACACATTTAGGGATGATGATTCTTTGGGAAGAAATGGGAAGGGGGATTATGCTAGAAAAAAATGTGGTGAACAATCCTTAAGTTTGATATAACAAGGGACATTATGTACCAGTGGTATGAATGACCAAAGGTGCCATCATATGTTTTGCATGCACTTGGACCCAAAAACTCAAACAAAATATTATACATTATCACACAATGATTTCTAATGACCTTAGTGGACCATAGAGGGGATGATATTGTGGACCCGAATGTTTTGTCCACCTCTAGCTAAGGTATGAATGATCATTAGTGAATCAAGATAATCACAAACATTCCATAAAAAATGACCCATTCTTACTTCATACCTTGTCCTTGACACATCAAGATATGAAAGTATCTAGGCGGCCTTGACCTAGTGACTTTGTAGTTATAAAAGATAAACCCAAAAAAGAAAAGTCAAATCTCTTGCCAAAGGTAGGATTGATAGATGCTACTAGACCAAGGAAGGATTCATCCTATTGGGAAAATATGGATGGGATTGTGATGGGTGGCAAGAAAAGTGGTAAGTTTTTAAGGATCCTATTGATGTTTTAGCATTTTTTTTTTATGTAGGCATGCTTGTTGTTTGTTTTTGTCTTGTTCATCCAAAGGTGATGTGGATGGTTTATTTGAGGTGATGATACTTTATTATGGGTGAAGTTTTATTATGGTATGGTGATGGTTGTTTTTGTTTTAGCAACTAGGCATGGTGAGGACCACTTCCCACCTCGTATGATAGGGTGGGGGTGTATGAATTGGGGTATGTAGGATGGGTGGATAGTGCAAATATATTCATGCCAACTATAAATTCACACCTTATAAAAACACCATTGTATTGTTGCAACCACCTAAAGAGAATATTTTCTTAGCCAAAACTAATCTAACAGAAAGATGGGTATGTGCATGGTATGCATCATGTGTATGGTAGGTACAATAGTGAAAATTACTTCATACCAACTATAAATTCACATCTTGTACAAACACCATCATACTATTGTGATCACCTGAAGAGAGTATTTTCTCAGTCAAAAGGAATCTAACAGTAAGGTGACCATGCATAGATGTGGGCTTTATAATGAGCATGGGTGGCATGTGAAAGTGGTAATCATGTAAGTTGTCTAGTTTATCATGGGAGTATTAGCTAAGTGACAACAAGGGGGGATGTATGGGTTTGTAGTGGAGAGATGGTAGGGGGAGCTCTATGATTTCAAAATCAAGGTGTGTGTTCCAAACCATGGTTGGAGAAATATGGATGGGTTTATTGTGGATGGGGAGGAAAAGGTGGCCTAATAGATGGACATAACCCTACACATGACACCTGTTTGCTAGGTTTTCACCATGGTACTTACCCAAGGTGCCACAAAGTGGTTTTCAACATTAGATGAATTATTTCTCTTTACTATTTTTATGCTTTTTTGTTTTTGATTTTTTTATATTTTTATTTCTATTTTTTAATTTTTAATTTTTTAATTTTTTTTCCATTTTTCTTAGGAAAATATTTTCTTGAGATGGATAATATTCATGAGCTCTTCAAGGGGTTTTCCCTCCATTGTAGCTAACTGATATGCCCCTAATCCATATTTTCCTATAATAATGTAAGGGCCTAGCCAATTAGGTTTAAACTTTCCCTTCTTTTCTTAGTCTTCCAAATTATATTGGTTTTCCTTAAGGACAAGATCTCAAATAGAAAATTATTTTTGCTTGATATTCTTATTGTAGTCTCTATGAAGCCTATTTTGATATGCTCTAAGATGATTGAGGGAATTCAAGCATTTTTCATCTAAAAGCTCTAACTGATGAAGGCATGCTACTTAGTATTCTTCATCATTAATGAGGTGCTACAGAGAAATTATCATTGATGGGAGCTCAATCTCTATTATGAAGATAGCCTTGACATCGTATACGAAGGAATATGGTGTAGCTCTAGTGGGTGTGTAGATACTAGTGCAGTATGCCCACAAGGAAAGATTGAGTGGTAAGTGCTAATCTTGCCCAACTTCATTAACCATTTTATTTAAAATTTTAAGGATTTTTTTATTTGTGGCCTTAGCTTGGTCATTTCCTTGTGGATAATATGGAGAGGCGAAATGATGTTGGATGTGAATTGTTGGCATAGGTTACGAAAATTTTGGTTCTTGAAAGTGCATTCATTGTTTGTGACTTTGGAGGTGGGAATACCAAAATGACAAATAATGTATTGGTGTATGAATTTAGACATTTTTTCCCTATAACATAGGTCATAGGTATGGATTCAACCCACTTAGTGAAATATTTAGTGGTAGTTATTATAAATTTATTACAATTTGATGAATTAGGGTGATCTTTCCAACAAGGTGTAGCCCACATTGTGAGAAAGGCCATATAGTAACAATAGGTTGTAACTCTTGTGATGGTGCATGAATCAAATAGCCATGTTGCTGATAGGGCTTGTATATTTTAACCAAATTATATGCATCTTGTTCCATTGTAGGCCAATAGTATCCTTTACATAAAAAAATCTTGACTAACAAGGGTCCACTAGAATGGGCCCCACAAATACCTTGATGCACTTCTCTGAGGGAAATTTGAGCTTCTTCTAAGTCCAAGTATCTTAGGAGGGTGTCATCAAAAGAATGATAATAACTTGGGTATCTGAGGATAGTGAAGTGAGATGTTTTACAAATGAAAGATTGCCATTGTGAGGATGATAGGATAGGGGGATTGGTGTTATTATGTAGGTATTCATATATGTCTTGATACCAAGGGGAATTGGAAAAAAAATGTCATAAATCATTTTAGATTTTGGAATATCATAAGTAGGAACAATTTTTCTTTCAATTAAGAACTCATACTATTGGCTATTTTGTGGAACATCAACAAGGGAGCCAATGGTATCCTTGGCATCAATTTCTTTATTGTTTATTCTAGGTATTTGATCAAACTAGATTTGCTTGAAGTACTCTTTGAAGTTGCCCGCCATGCATTTGTAGGGAAATAACTTGTAATCCTTTGTTTGATACTCATCATTTACATGTTTGATGACCAATTGGGAGTCACCATAAACCTATAGTTTCACAATTTTCCACTAGATGAAAATCTTTAGTCATATTATAAATGCCTCATATTCTGCTATTTTGTTTGTGCAAGGAAATGTAATTCTATAGTACTTAGAGATATAATCTCCTTGAGGTGTCACAAAAAGTATCCTTGGCCCTGAACCATGTTGTGTAAAAGATTCATCAAAGTACAAATTCCACCATGTTCCTTCTTCTATAGTCAAAATATTTTCATTGGGGAAATTATGTTAGTAGTGGATGATTATCTAGTAGAGGAGCTTCAACAATTTGATCGAAAACTACTTGTCCTTTGATATATTTTTTGTCTACATACTCAATATCGAATTTACTTAGAATCATGATCCCTTTAGCCATTCTTCGTGTGAGAGTTTCCTTTGAAAGAAGGTATTTTAATGGATCCAATTTAGATATGAGTTGAGTTTTATGATTAAGCATGTAGTGTTGTAGTTTCTTAGGACAAAAAACCATTTCCAAACATGCTCATTCTATTGGGAGATAACTCAGCTCACATCCAACTAGTGTGTGAGATATGTAGTATATAGCCCTTTCTTTTCCTTTATATCATGTTGAGCTAATAATGCACCTAGTGCTACTTGAGTAGTTGATATACACAAAAGAAGTTGTTTACCTGATTGTGGTGGCACTAGGACTAGTGGTGATGCAAGATAATCCTTAAGTTGTTGAAAATCTTGTTGACATTTGTTATCCCATTTGATTGTTAGCCAACTATGCAATGAATATTCTAATTTCTTGTATTTTTCCTTGCAGAATTTTGAGTGGTTTGATGTTTTTTATGGATGCATTTCCATTATTGCTTTTACTTTGGTTGGATCTAATTTAATACCTTAGTAGGAGACATTAAATCCAAAGAGTTTTCTCTATGTGACACCAAAGACACATTTCTTGAGATTAAGACATGATTTGTATTTTTCTAGTTGATCAAATATTTTCTCAAGCACTTCAATGTGTCCTCTTATTTTTTATTTACCTAGAAGATCATCTACATAGTCCTCCATAATGTCATGGAAAATAATAGTCATTTCCCTTTGGTATGTAGCCCCTATGTTCTTTAACCCAAAGGGCATTACTTGAACAATAAAAAAATGTTCCCCATGGAGTTATGAAGGCTATCTTATGTTGTTACTCTTCTACAATTCGAATTTTATTATATCTTGAAAACCCATCCATGAGGGATAACATTTCATGTCGTGTTGTGAGGTCCACAATAATGTCGATGTTTGGTAGCATGAAATTATCTTTTGGGCATGCTTTATTGAGATCCCTGAAGTTAGTCCATATGTGGATGCGCCTAGTGGGCTTAGAAATAGGTACAATGTTAGAGACCTACTCAGGATAGTTAATAGGTTTGATGAATCTAGCTTCTAAGAGATTTTGCAATTCTTCCTTTACCAAGAGAGCAATATGAAGGTGCATCTTGCAAATTTTCTGCTTGATCAGTTTCACATGAGGGTAGAACACTAAATGATGTACCATGAGGGATGGATCAAGGCCTGAAATTTTTGCATATGTCCAGGCAAAGTTGATGGATCTTCTTTTGAGAAAGTCTTCCAATTTTTTATTAAATGCATCTTCTAGTTCTTTGGCTATGTACGTGATTTTAGGTTCTTCACTTGTTCCCAAATTGATGTTCGTTATGTCTTCAATTACTAATGTGTATGTCTCATAATTTTTGGGAATCGAATCAAGTGCCCCATCCTCTAATGCCTCAAAAAGGTTTTCATTAGAGGATACATCTTTTTTGTTTACCTTTTCATGATCTAAAAGCACCTGATCGAGGTTCTCACTAAGGGATCTTTATTTTTTCTTTTTTCCTTTTTTATTATTTCTGTGATTGAGGCATGTGATATTTTCCCCAAAATAGGCATCCTTATGTAACTTTATTTTTTGTTCTTGCTTATAATCCCCTAGGGGTATGTAGTTGCAGACTCCCATGATTTCTTCTATTTCTTCATCATTTTGGAAAGTATCAAATATGGGAGGTCCTTGTTGATCCCAATCAATTAATTCGGGATATACAAGTGGGAGATCAATGGATGACATTATGGTGTATATGTGGTATGTGCCAAAAATTCAGGAAATAGTTTGAAAAGATTATTCAATGACCTCCTCTTGAGAGCTTTGATTAGTAAAATTCTTAATACCTTTATTATGGGTGCATTGAAGTCTTATGGTTACCAAATCAGTGGCCTGGAAGCTAATTCCTTGATGATCTTTATATTCTCAAAGTTGGATAGGTTCCATTATTCCTTTCTTGTGTGACCCTAATCCTTTTCCCTTGTAGCCCATATGTTTGCACAATCATTTCCTTTAGGACATAGGTAGATCTCGAGGGAAAGTAGTGATTTTTCATCTTCTTCCTCATATAACCATGAAGAGATGTCCATGTCTAGGCCCAAATATTCTTTGTCTAAAAATACCCATTTGTTGAAATTATTGAAGGTTTCTTTTGGCTTCAAGTTGAGTTTGTGACCATATGACTGTGGGGAAGTAGGGAGTTATCCTATGCAAAAGGAACCCTAGATCCCATACTCTCCACATCCTTTATCAATTACCTTGACCTTGCTTTCAAGGATGGAATTTGGTGGTGATATGATGGTTGTAAAGTGGACGGGTTAATGTAGGTAGATGAGGTGGATGCTTCATCATTAATGGGACAATGGTGATAGTTTTTGCATTTTACTTCTAATGTTTTGTAATATTGGAAGGGTTGTGTGTTAGCGGGAATGGCAATTTATTTTCCATTATGTGAGAATTTTAAGCATTGATGATAGGTGGAGGGGATGGCTTGCATGACGTGTATCCAAGGTCATCCAAGGATTATGTTGTATGGTAAGTCAAGTTCAAGTATCAAAAATGTTGTTTCCATAATGGCCGAACCAACTTGAATAGGTAACTTGATGGTATATTTTGATTCTCTTTCTATGTCATCATATTATTTTATTATTATTTTCTTATGGGGATCGATGACATCCTTTGAATAGCCCAATTGTCTTATTAATCTCAAAGTGCATAGATTGAGTCCTAATACACCATCTATTAAGACTGTTTTGATGTTATATTTATGGATAATGGCTTCAATGTGCAATGGTTTATTATGAGGTATTTCAAAGTATAGATATTTATTGGTGAATGTTAGGTGGTTTGGATGATAAGTGTCCAATTATGTCTTGGAACTAATTGAAATTTATGTCACTTGGCACCCTAGATTCTTGAAGAGCTTTATCAAGTGCTTCTTTATGTGTGGGTGAATTTCAAATAAGATCCAAGATGGATATTTGTGATAGTTTTTTACCAAGATGTTTAATGATGTTGTATGTATGATTGGTTTATGGAGTGGATGGTGAATATGATGGTCCTTGTATTGTCACTCGACCTCGACGGGTAGTGACAACATAGTTAAGTGCTTTAATGGTTATAGTGTTGCACTCTTCCATACGTCCAATGGTTGTGTTGTATGATGATAGATTGGCATTATTAGTGTATATGTATGAAAAAATATTGTAAAAGGAGGATGATTTTCTCTCATTATGTTGTGGGAAGGGTTGTGTGTATATTCCTATTTTTTCATTTGGGGAGTTTTGATTTTGAATCTTGATTTCTCCTTTGTTAATAAGGTCTTGAATGTGGTTCTTTAATTTCATGATTTGATGGTTCTATGGCCCTTGATTCAATGATATTCACAATATTCAGTATATTTATACCATGTTGTTTTTGGTTTGCTTTCATTAAGGGGTGTGGTAATTCTAGAAATTTTATTAAGTTTCTTGTGCAAGTTTGTGAAAAATGATATCAAGAGGTTCTCCCAAAGGGGTATATTTGCACTTAGTTTGATTATTTTTTTTCCCTTTACTTGGAGGATGGTGATGGTATTGGAGATTCCTTGTCATTATGTTGTTTGTGTATTTTTTGATGGGGTGATTTTCCTATTTTGAATATGTTTTCTATCAGTTACTCCATCATTTACAACATTTTTATTTTTAGACCAATACTTTGGTTTGTTAGTAGATGGTTAATGACAATGCTTTTTCATTAATGATTAAATATTTTTCAATAGTTAACTATTTTTCAATAACTTTGTTAAATTTGGTGACACTTATAGCTGCAAATGTAGGGCTATCTTTGGATGCAAATTTTTGATAAATATGTTAACCATTTGTTTCTTAGGTACTCTTGCAAGGGAAATCGACTTGCAAGGTGCCTCCATCTTTGAAGGAATGTGGAAAAACTCCCCCCATTCTTTTTTCGTTGTGCATAACTTAGCCAAAGTTATCTCTTGTTCATTGTTGCATGAAATGTGAGTCATAAATCATTTATCTAAGTCAGTAAAGGTTGTTATGGATCCTCTAGGTAGGTTTGTGAACCATTCTAAGGCTTGACCACCAAGGCTTCTAGGGGATAACCTCATGAGATATACATCATTGTAAGTGACTTCTTGGCATGCCACTCTAAATTCTTTAAGATGTGAACAATGGGGTTCTCTTTCCCTTTGTACTTGTCAAATTTTGACATTTCATAATTCTAGGGAAGGGGATGGATAGTAGGGATTGGTCAAATGGTTAAGGGAATATTTCTTCATACCTATAAGTCTTCCTTGTTTGACTATTTTGGAGCCCTTGGATCATATCTTTCATTTTCTACAACTCTTGGGCTAAGTTGAAATTATTGGGTGGGGGGTTTTGGATTAATTGGTTATACATGTATTGGTATGGTGTTAATGGGGGGTTGTTTATGTATTGGTTATATTGTGGATGGCTAGGTGTTAAGGGTGGATTGTTGATGTATTGATTGTATTGAGGGTTTGATGTTGAAGGATTATTAGGAGGTGGGGGTGGGAGATTGGTATGTTAAGGTAGGGGGATTATTGTTGGTAATGTGAAGGGGGGTTGTTGATAGATGGATGTTAGGGATTGGAAGTTGGTGGATTATTAGGAGGTGGAGGTGGGGGATTTTTGATTAAGTTATTTAGTGATGGGGGTTGACAAACGTTAAGTCCTTGTTGAGTGATATAGTTTGCATGAATGGATGAGGTAGGAGGAAGTTGTGTTGTTATGGGTTGGTAGGTGCATAAGTGGAATGAGGGTTAGGAGGGATAGTGACCTTTAACTGTGATGTAAGTGGGGGTAAATTGTCAAAGGGTTGTGTTGTGTTTGTGGAGGGAGGTGGATTGGTATCAGATTGTATACCAAGGACTTTATTAAATAAATTGGTAGATGATGAAGGATTATTAGGAGGTTCATCACTCCTCAGTTGTGAGATGTCAAAGTTAGAGGGAAAATTAGCTCCCTTAGCTATGAGCTCAATTAGGAGTTCATATTTTCCAAGTAGGAAGAGTCTCTACATCATCTCTTGGTTATGAGGATTGGTGGAAAATTACCTTAGTCTAGGGGATTCTTCTTGTACTTCTACCATTTCCTCATGTGGTTTTTGTGGTTTGGATGAGTTGGTGTTGTAAAAGGTTTCTCCTTGGGAATCTATTAGTTTATTTTCTTGTGATCGAGTGATTGGAATGCAAAATAAGGATTAAATGTGTGGTTGTTTATGTGGACATTGGACTAGATTTGGACTTGGATTTATGATGAGGTTATGATTGGGGGAGATTGAGAATCTTTTGGAACTTAGACTTGGTTTGGGTGAATGGTTAGGTGAGATTGTATGTTGGATGTGATTGGAGAATTAGGATTGATTTAGGATGGTTTATTGGTTGATTAAATGATTGTTTGGGTTAGGTGATTGATAATTGGATGATGGTCAACCAATTTTGCAATCAAGAGTTCAAATCTAGATGCTTAGGAATAGGTGATTTTGTATTAATTATCTTTACTTACTTAGGATGGGAAAGTTCCTAAGCAAGGTAGCTAAGGATTTTTTTGAAAAAATTAACTTAAGGGAGCCAAATCCTCAAGCTAAATAATAAAAAAGGATAGGCTAACCAAGGATGCAACTTAAGATAGGAAAGTTCTTAAACTACCCCTAGATTAGTAGGATGATTAAAGATCTAGATTAAACCCTAATGATAAATTTGATTTGCAAGGGTAATGATGAGATTGGATGAGGTTAACAATGATTTTGATAAGATGATTAATGAGTTATCTAGAATGATAAAATGATGGAGAGGATTAAAGTCAAGTCTAAGATGACTATGATGTCGAAAGGGTGGCAAAAATGATTAAAATGATAAAATGGGGGGAATAATGATAAGTGGGAATGAATGGAAGGATAAGATGGTTATGATGAAGGAATTGGTGGTGAATAATTTTAATGTTTTATCCTTACTCCAAGGTGACAAGTCCAAATGATGGGGAGGGTGGGGGATTTGAGGGGAGGTGAAAATGATAAGGTCTAGGTAAGGGTGATCAGTTGTAAAATGATGGGGTGATTGTGGCCAAAAAGTGGTTGAGTCGAAGAATATGATAGGATAATAAGGAAATCCTACAAGGTCTCTATTAGAAGACTTAGGTTCTCAGGCCAAACATAGGCACAATTTTTTGGATAGGGCCAAATGTAGACATAGTTTTGCAGAGGACACAAGTGCAAAAAAATTGGATGAAGGCGCAAAATGATAGTGGTGATATGGTAAAGTGCAACTGTAGTTTTTCATAACATAGGGGTGAGGATTTTTGATGGAGGATCAATAGTTTTGGTCATAGATGCATTTTTTTAGTTAGATTATTTTGGCAAGAGATTTAGCAAACAATAAAACAAAATGGGAAAGTTTGATAAATTTGGTAGGGTATGGTCAATCCTCAGCCTCTTGGCTGAATTTTTTTCGCTGGTATTGCACAAGAAGACACTCCAAGAACTTCTTCAAAAACCTAAATAAATCAAGTGGTTTTATAGACTACTGTAGGCCCACTACCTAAGCAAGCTTGGGTTAATGCTCCTTGATACTTGGGTGGAGCGCCCTTTCTCATGAAGGTAGATAGGTAGAGATCCACTGACATAGGGTCATCAATGAACATCATGGGAACACCTTCTCTCTCTCCTTGGGAGACTTTCAAGCCCATCCAAAGATATCTATCTCAACCTAAGGGAGTACATGGTGAGTAGCTTTAGGGTACAATTTGCATCCTTTGCACTACACTAGCTATATTTGAAGGCGTTATCTAGGTTACACAATATTTTTCTATGGTGTCCTCTAAATAACTCAAGGGTACATGAGGCACAACCATGAACACTAGCTTGTCACAAGTGTGGGTCAGGAAATTTTAATGGAAAAAGCTCAAACCAACCCTTCACTCATAGCTTGGAATCAACCTAAGCATCAAAGCTTTGCTAATTATGATGTGACTAGATTGGGGTACAAATTTCATTCTCCCCCCTTTTTATACCCCACTGGTAACATGTGGTGGAGGTCATCCCCTATGCTGATGAAATCCTCAGGCAGGCCTCCTAAAGGGAAATGTATGCTAGGTGCTTTTGATCCCCAAGATCGCACAAAGCATAAGTGGAGAGCATACACACAAAACTAGCACACCTTATGTTTACCTAGAACTAAACAAAATGAAGAAGTGCAAAGTATTTATGATCCCCAAGATCACTCTAGGTGTGAGGGGAGAGCATATGTCTATTACACCCTTCCAAACATGAAACACAAGTTCATTTACCAACTACTCAACTTTTAGTGCCTAATTTAGTGGATTTTTTTTTTCTGTAACCATCTTGCAAAATTGCAAGTTAGTAGTTTTAGTAGATTAGTTTTGGCCAATTCGATCAACTGCAACACTTGTTACTTCAATTCATTAGCCAAAATCCCAAAATTATAGAAATAAAACAAAAGTGTAGTATTGTAGATAGACAAAAATTAGAAGCACAATTTTTTTTAGAAAAAAGATAGATTTTACTCAAAAACAAAGGCACCAAAATAGATAAAACCATGCCTATGTTTATAAAATAGATTTGCATAATTTTAGCTTATGTTTTGATTAACCTGATTATGCCTATTAATTAATGTGATTCACCGTTGTTTTCTCAATTGGTTTAATTATGGAAAAAGCTAAAAATGTTAGATAACCCTAAGTATGGTTACCTTTCTACCTAAAATAGAGGCACAAACCTATGGAACATAGGCACAATATGTCACAGCATTGGTACAACAAGCCGCCACACAAGCACAATGATTCCCTACATAGGTGTCAAGATTTAGTGTATAAGTGCAACAAGTCAGAATGCAGGTGCTACAATTTTTCACACAAGCACAACAAAATAGAGTCAAACTAGTAAAAAAAATATCTAATAAAATTTTAAGCAATGTGAGTTCTTTGACCTTAGGGGTTAATTTTAGTGCCCAAAATGAAATGTGAAGATGTGAAAACTAGAGAACTTGATTAGCTTAGGTAAATTTTAATTTGTTTTTTATTTGTGGGTATATTTAATCTTGTACTTAATGTGAGATTTATGGTTTTATTTTCAAAAAGTGAGATGTATTTTGTAGCAAACTAGCTAGATAAATAGAAAAGCTTAAATAAGATCACAAATGAACTAAATTATTCCCTACCTAAAATCCTTGTACCATTAGAAGCTCTTAGCAAAATGTAAAATTGAGTTCGGCTAGATGCAGGCATTGAGATTGTGGATGTGGGTGACAATTGTCATAGCAGAGGTTTTGGTAGCAAGAATACGAGCATAACAAGATGAAACAAAAGATTCAAAAATTGCAATGTAAGTGCATAAAGTCAAAATGAAGGCACAGTTTTCAGAAGCTAACCTACAACTAGAATCTCCACAACTTCAACAAAATTTAGTACTAGGGATGTGGGTTGCATCGAGTGTGCCAAAATGTGAGAGGGTAAATGATAATCAAAGGAAAATAAAACATAAACAAAGATCCTCTCCATGGATTGAGCTCAAGTTGCACCTAAAGACTTATAGATTTTCTCACAATGTTGTGCTTGAATGTGGATTGCTCACTCAAAATTTCCAACACATGATAAGGCTATGGTTGCTCAAGATGATCAAATGAGGAAATGAGGCTCAAATTTATAGAAATTGAATGGGGAGAATGGAGGGATAAGGTTTCTTGGATAATCAAGGGTGGAGATTGAATGAGGTGTGGATCAAGAGCATTGTGACATGTGTCACAATTGGGAGAGATAGAAGGGATGAGGTGTGCTCATAGAAGTGTGAGAACACCTTGGATAGAGATACCATTTTATTTTGGAGGCTATGTGTAAGAGGGAGTAAGAGTTAGTGGTGCTAGGTGAGATCTCACACATGTGTGAGAGGAGGTGAGAGGTGATAGAGAGGCTTATGACACTTGTCATTATGAAATAAGTTTGGGGAGAGGTGAGCAAATTAAAAATTAGGAGAAAATTGGTAATGGTGATTAGTAGGGAGGGTTAAATTAATTAATCAAGAATTAATTAATTTAATAGGTAGGTTGAGTCAATAAACCATGGGTTTATTAACTAGGTTAGAGTTAAAAGTTGGAGAATGGGCTAATGATGGTTAAGAAGTGGATAAAGTTAAAGGATTAACTCAAATAGGATTAGAAAAATTGAAAAAAATTGTAGAATTAATTAAATAATTCAAATATTTAATTAATTGGAAGAACTTTAGTGTAGAAAGTGATAATTAATTAAGCAATAAAATATTTAATTAATTATAAGAAGAAGATGGAATAATTAATTAAATACTAAATATTTAATTAATTGAGGCTGAAAATGGGTAAATTAATTAAATGATAATATTTAATTAATTAAGAAGTGTTGTCGAAATTAAGGTGACTAAATCTATAAGTCACCATTTCTAGTCAAAACTAAGGTTTTTTATATCATTGATATTTTTTTATGTATATGATTATGAAAAAATAGTGTGTACTTCCCTACAGTTGAAAATCAAGTTTTAATGCATGGGATTTAAGCTTAGATGGTTATTTAATGTTTTCTAAGATGGATTTTTGATATTTTCTTCCATTCTTGATTTATTGATGATTTTTGGGTGTATGTGTGTATGAAGGTGTTGTAGGTCCTATTATTACAACACTTTTGTATGTGATCATTGTTTATATGTTTAATCACAAAAGTTCATAGTGGGGGGGATTGTATCTAGAGGCCATATGATATCATACATCCACCACTACATCCTTGGAGATTCATGAAATTGACAAGTCCTATTATTTTTTATTGAAGATGTATTTGATTGCATCTTTTTGAAATGATATGATTTATGCGAGTTTTATCTCATGGTTTCTATTGAAAGGTATAATGTATACTAAATAATAGTGTTCTATTCTCAAGGATAGGGGTACTTTATAGTGTGATGAATAGATTGTTTGTATTTTATTGCACCTAGTTTTATGTGGTTGTTGGGATACAAGTTTAGGTGATTCCAAGATTATAAATGTGTTGACTTGATAAGTTATGGATGGGTAACATAATGGAGTCCTATTGGGTCATCTATATGCTCTACAAGTGTTTGGATTTGATGGTTATTAAATCATTCATTGAGATTTCTTTGTATTGGTGGGCTTGGTTGTTGGAATTGATCATTGTATTAACTAAAGTGTAACTTCTTTTATTATGTCTTTTTGAAATTTCGTGTGTTATATGTGATTAATTTAAACATGTAGATTATTACAACCATTTGATGAGTGTTGTGATATGTCAAATTATATTTAGATTATCATAGTTATCTATAAGGATTCCATTAATAAAATGGGATAGTTTGATGATTTTTTTCATTGATATTTTTCTATTTAAAATGTATCATGTTTAAAATTTAAAGAACTAGATCTTAGATGAAGTTTACACTAAATACCTAGCATTTATATTTAATAATATCATACAGATAAAATTTCATGAATATTATCATCCTTGGTTCATTGGGATTCTTCAATATTTTTTGAAAAAAATTGTGATACCCTTCTTATGTCCCAACCAAAATTATAAGGTCTTGAAATTCAAATTTTCATTCCAAAATAATTTTTTATATGTTTTATCTTTATTTTGTATGGTTTTTTATATATGTCTTATATAGTGTGATTCTTATGATTCTCAATTAACTCTATTTTGTTATGTTGTTTTACCACCTATTTCTTGAGGCTTTTTCATAATATTTCTCAAGGATGAGTGTTCAGGTTACATGCAATTTACTAGTTTAATTTTAGTTTATATTTTCCATGTATGAAAAGGGCTTCTACACTTAATGTTTCATGTTACTATCCTTGCAATATTAGATAGATAGTATATAGGCTTGACATTTGGAGTTATGGCCTTTAGTAGAATGTTAAGTTGAGTTTCAAATTTTCATTATCTATGTTTATTTCATGATTCAATTTATGACATATAAATAACTTAGAACACATTTTGTTTTATGGAATTGAATTATATATAGAATTTCATAAAAAAATTAACAATTAAATTAAAATAAAAAATTTAAAATATTTGTCTTATTTCTCTTTGAAATATTTTATGTCATTTCTTTATTTAATTATCTTGTCTTTTTTTGTTAGATATGCATAGTATTTTTTTTCTTTTTCTCTAGATCTCCTCCACAAAATATGTGTGCAAAATTCTTTTAGAAAATATTATTGCCTTAAATTTTTTTTGCAAAAATGTGAAATATGTGAACACTTTTTTTTCATATCAAGTAATTTATGATGTTTTATTTATACAAAGAATGTCTTTATATTTTTGGGTCAATTAAGGAACCTTCAAACATAGGTTTGAAGGTCTTTGGATGAACCATTCCATCCTAGCCCTCAAATTTTCCCAAACCTAGGGTTGAAACAAAAAATGGAATAAACATGACATAATAACTTGTAAGATCATAACCCTCAAAGTAAACTATCCAAAAAATATAATTTTGTAAATATTTAATTTAATTATTATAGTTATTTTATATTTTTATGGTGAACGTAGGTTTTTCACCAAACATCAAGTTCTATGTTCCATACATAGATTTAAAAAAGAAAATCTAAACTATATTAGTGCACCACATATGAATGTCCTTGTTTGAATAAAAAACAATTGAATATATGCAAAATAAGTTGTCTTATGAAATAGAATTATGTCCAAATTATAATTAATTTCACATAAAAAATAAAAATATACAACATAAAATTATGAAAAATTATCTACATAGTAGATATTGGTGTTACCAATCTATGTTAAAGAATTTATAACTTTATATTTTTGTCAAAAAATTGTGTTAGAGAATAAATGGTGCTTTTTAAAAAATACTCTTAACTATAAAAAATAAGTTATTAAAATTTGCATTTTTTTATATTTTATTAAATGTCAAAGATTTCTAGTTCAATCATCTTCAAATTATTAATGTTGTAAATGACAAAAAGTAAAATTTTGACTTTTTTTTTAATGTCTTACTTTGATTAAAAAAATAAGACACACTGTTATGAAATCACCCTTATTATTAAAATAAATATCATCATCCATCTTATTTAAATCATAAAGTACAAATATAAAACTATCATTCTCAACTACCATTGCTTAATTTGTCTTTCATTGGTGAGGTGTTTTTCTTAAACTCGAGTGACCAACATCACAAGTGAAAAGTCACAAGACACTAAATGGAGGGAATGGTTGGTTGACTTTCTCGGAATAGCTTGATTTTGTCATTACTTAAATTGTCTTTTAGTGGTGAAGTATTTTTCTTAAATTTGGGTGACCAACATCACAAGTGAAGAGTCACATGGCAATTACATGGAGGGAATGGGTGACCTACTTTCCCGGAATAGCTTGGTTTTGTCATTGCTTAATTTGTCTTTCATTGATGAGGTGTTTTTCGTATATTCAAGTGACCAACATCATAAGTGAAGAGTCACATGGAAAATGCATGGAGAGAATGATTGGCCCACTTTCTCGAAATAGCTTGGTTTTGTCATTGCTTAATTTGTCTTTCATTGATGAGGTGTTTTTCTTATATTCAAGTGACCAACATCACAAGTGAAGAGTCACTTGGCGAATACATGGAGAGAATGATTGGCCCACTTTCTTAGAATAACTTGATTTTGTCATTGCTTAATTTGACTTTCATTGATGAGGTGTTTTTCTTATATTCGAATGACCAACATCACACTTGAAGAGTCACATGGAAAATACATGGAGAGAATGATCGGCCCACTTTCTCGAAATAGCTTAGTTTTGTCATTGCTTAATTTGTCTTTCATTGATGAGGTGTTTTTCTTATATTCGAGTGACCAACATCACACATGATGAGTCACATGGCAAATACATGGAGAGAATGATCGGCCCACTTTCTCGAAATAACTTAGTTTTGTCATTGCTTAATTTGTCTTTCATTGATGAGGCGTTTTTCTTATATTCGAGTGACCAACATCACACATGAAGAGTCACATGGCAAATACATGGAGAGAAAGATCAGCCCACTTTCTCAAAATAGCTTAGTTTTGTCATTGCTTAATTTGTCTTTCATTGATGAGATGTTTTTCTTATCTTCGAGTGACCAACATCACACGTAAAGAGTCGCATGGCAAATACATGGAGAGAATGATTGACCCACTTTCTCAAAATAGCTTTATTTTGTCATTCAATGATGAGATATTTTTCTTAAATTCGAGCGACCAACATCACAAATGAAAAGTCATCACGTGGCAACTCCATGGAGGGAATGGTTGGCCGACTTTCTCGGAGTAACTTGGTTTTGTCGTGGGCTTCCTTTCTATTGTCACCCAAATTGGATGGTTTGGGTTTAATGAATGGTTTTGTCGTTTCGCTTTGGTAATAGAAAGTGACCCGAACGTTCCTTATCTTACTTAATTTTGTGCATGTACGGATTTCACATCTATATAATCAGATTTTGTTTTATTGAATATACCTAGGACTAAGGAATCGAGTAACTTTTACAAAAATTGATGAGAGAAACGTAGATACTCACAAACTTAAATATCCATTTCATTTACACTTGTCAAGCATCAGTTGCAATCTGATTTTATATAAATATGAACAATGTGTAAGATAAGATAAGGTTTTCAAAATTTATTGGCCAACTCAAATATTCTTTTAAGGATTATGTTTTATGTTGGTTTGTGTGGATATTGCAAATATATTATTTTAGTATTTAATTTAGTTAGTTTTTTTTTTTTGGTTGAGTGTATTTGTTAATTTTAAATTATTTTTTTAAAAATTTATTAATTCAATATTATTTTAATTTTTACGATTTTTATTTGAATAAATTAGGTCATACCTCATAGTCATGTCCTTTTGATAGAATATATAGCTAATCTTCTATCTTCTATTTTCAATTTTCAAATATCATATTCATAAAGATGGAGGTTGTTATTAAATTTCAAACAAATGGTATTATATGCATGGATCTTCATCTTTTGTGATCAGGACTCTAGTTGTGCACTGCGCTAACGAGTGACTCTGTCTTGGAATTAGTAATTGCATGTTTTAGGCATATTGCATATAAGTTCATAAAAGTGAAAGAAAGTGCATTATTTTTGTTTCAAAAATTGCATCAAAATCATCACTTCTAGGTCTTTGCATCTTGGAATCAATCAATTATTGCATTTCAGTACTAAAATTTGCATTCATAACTTGTTCAAACATCTTCAACATTCTTGTATACTTATATTTTGCATCAAATTGACATAAATTAAGAAAATTCTTGTTACACCCCATTGTGCATTTACCTATTTACTATTACTATGATTGGTTAAAATATTGAATAAATGAAAACGCTTGTATTTTTGATTGAAAAATATGTGTTTGCACTTTGTTTATATGTATTATTTGGAAATGATGAATGAAAGTTAATTTGCTTTGGTGTTATAAAATGAATGTTGATTTAATTTGATATTCTGATTATGAAATGAATATATATGCAAATGATCATTTTGATGAACAATTAACTACTATCAATTGTAATGTTCTAAGTTGAATGCAGATATAGGGATCAAGCTTCCAGAAGGGAGGGGAAGTATAACTTAGGAGAAGTGATTATTCAGGTAACCCTTAGCGAAGCCTAACTAAGATTTTTCACACATACACATATAGATTGGTCCAATTGAGTCATAGTTTGGGAAATTGGTAAGTCACCCCCTTAGTGTGGTTTATGTTTTAATTATGATTCTATTGTGAATATTCTTTTTTGTGGTAATTGTTGAGACTACTATGTATGTGTGAACTCTTTCTTATGTGTTTTTCATTCGATCGATGGGATATATATACATGAACGTATATATATGTATACATGTACATGTCGACGATAAACCCATACACATGAGTTAATACATACATGAGTATATGTAGGTAGATGTACCTACACATGCTCATGGACGAATTGCTCATGGGCATGGGGATATTGAATGGATAATAAGACATGTATATATACACCATATGCATATATACATATACACACACATATTGAGTCTATCGATATATGCATATATACGTATATATGTATATAGGTATATACATATGACTTTATTTATAAAATGATAATATGGATATATGCATTTGAAATATCAAATGATATATATATATATTAAAGAGTTATGTTTGTATGACGCGTTGTTTATAAATAAAGTGTTGTTTGTAAATAACAAAGTGCGTACTATATACTATATAGTGCACAATATGTATGATTATTGGTGCAACAATAATGCACACTTTAAAGGTAGTGGTACAGTCATTAATATGCATCGACAAGCTTGCAAATAAAACACAATATATAAAAGACTCAGACAAGAGTAATATGAGATATTTGAAAGTGTATTTAATGGTTGGTTTGGTCATAGAACAACAAACACCAAAATCATGATAGAAGGTTTTAGGTGATGCCAAAACATGAAAATTGTAATGCAAATAGAAGTCTAAATTGTAAGCTCTGTCCAACAATGGAAGAAAAAGTAAAATGTAGAAGAAGTCAAGTAGAAGCTTGCATATTATGAGTTGACCTGTTGATCTTTTACCTTGCATTTTTGGAATTCATTCTTTCTGTCTGTATTTTAATCAACCCGTTGATTTGTTTTGATGAGTATTGATTTTAAATATTGCCACCCATTGAGATTAGTTACATTGAGTCAATCTTAATAGTTGAGAAGTGTCATTTAACATAGCTTGATTTTAGGTAGCTAAGTCTCATATTTTTGTATAAATAGGGGAGAGGATTACCTCATTTGGATGCATTATTCACTTGCATTCTGTTGCTTTTTATCTAAGTTATTCTTGTTTGAGCTAAGAGTTTTTTGTGAGAGTTAAGAGTGTTATTGTGAGAATTTTTGTGTGTGCATTTAGAGAATTATTGAAGAGTCTTGGAGTGATTTGAGGTTGGAAGTTAGTTTATTTTATTTGGAATTAGCATTTAACATGCATGTTAATTTTGCACTCTTATGCTTTATATATTTTTGGAAAGATTGAAAGTTGTTGTCTTGTGTAGTAAAATACATCAATTTTCTAGAATAGGGAAAGATTATGTTATAATCTTATGAACCTTATTTGAGTATTTGTACATACTCCATATTAAGGAGTGATTATGTTCATTAGTATTATATACTAGGGAAATATGAAGCTTAGAATAGCTTATGAAGTATTTGCTTTCAATTATTTGTGTAATCCAAACTATAGAGGGTTTATTGATTACCTTGGAATTGGATTATCCATAGCTTATGTTTGCATTTACTTAGTAGGAATGTTATAGTCATAGGCTATTCCTAGGGTTAAAGATTACCTGCCTATGCGTAGTTTATTATAAATGAAATTGGTTGTTCTTCGGGTTATAGATTACCTTAAGAAGGGAATTACCTATGCATAGTTTATAATAAAGGAAATAGGTTGTTCCTAGGGTTAAAAATTACCTTAAGAAGGGAATTGCCTATGCATAGTATATGAATGGTCATTAACCAAATCAAGCTATGGTAGTGGGTGAAGAGATGACTCTTTTATATGAAACTTTGGCCAAAGTAGTGTAAGTAGCCTCTGTTTACACTGTCAGTTCACTGTGATCCAGTAGAACATTCTAGTCTAGGATTGTCATACTCATAGTTGTAGCTGCTTATGATTAGGTTCTAGTATGTAGGACACAACACTAAGCTCAGGAAGGCTATATGTTATGGGGTTTTCCAACAAATATCTTTTTCAAAGGGTAGGGTCATCTTGCCATATGTGTTAGATATGCGGGGGACCACATTTGAGTCCATGGTTGGCAAAAAAGTGCTTGAGTTGTGCTTCTCCTCATTAGTTGGCAACTGAGATTTGCAAGGAATTTCTTGGGCCATTTGATACTATTGCTAATGAAGCTCAAAGGAGCTATGTATGTTTTCTTATATCCATTTCTATGGAAGTTGTAATGAAAGAAATATTATCTTGAGATTTTATATATGACACTGTTTTGGAAGAATTGTAATATTCAATTATAATGAAAATGGAAAGTTTGTAATATGTGTTATTTTAGATGTGCATATAATCTTTGAATTAGAAGAAATTTTTTATTGCTATGAGTTTTGAACATAGATTATTTACTTGAGGTTAAAATATAGTGAAATTAATTTTATTGAACAATTGGCCTGTTACAGATGGTATCAGAGCTACCAAGTTTAGCTTTGGAACCTATGTGCTTGCCGTACTTTCCATCCAACATTGAAGGAGATTAATGTTTTAAAATTATTATTCCATGATGGTGCATCTCAGGTTAATTGCAAGAAAGTTAGTAATTGGGAATGAGCACTGACTGAGGGAAAAGAAGGAAAAAGAGGCCATTTTTCTTATGTTAGAGGGAACCAACTATGAAAATATTGTTTGGTTAAGTGATACTAAGACAATTAGTCACACTCTTTCTCAAATTATTCAAGTGAACACAGGGATGAGGGAGGAATCCAACTTCAAATACTTACCTCTAGTCTCACCAGCAAAGTCTAACTCCTTGTCACTTTCCAGGAATATGCCCTCTGAATGTAGTGTCAGTCTTGCATTAATATTTAGGGACCCTGAAGTTCTTCCTTTATCAAAAGTGACTGTAATTTCTTCAATAAATGAACCTAAGGGATATGTTCCTTGTAACTATGTGTCGGAAGATAAATTTGAAGGTTACTTTTCCTTTTGGGATAGAGAAGAGAAAATGAGAGATGAACAAAAATATGAGGGGTATACCTCATTGAGTTATGTATCTAAGAGTGAATTTGAGGGATACTCTCCTCTCAACTATTTGAATAGTTGTTCTATGTAAATGAAAGGATATTGAGATCCTTATGAATAAATAAAAGTTATATGTTTATGAAAGCTTGTGTGCAAACTTATGTGAAATTTCTTTTATGTGTGAATGAATGCTCATTTGAATTCTTTCCATAAGCCGTGTAAACATAATAGAATCTAATAAAGATGAACCTTTAGGTGTAAGCCTTTTCTTGCAAAGGATGGTGAGAAAAATGACTAATCATAGAGGGAGTCAAGAAGTTAGACAAGGTCCAGAGGGTGTTGAAGCTAAATTGGATCAAATTTTGGCTATCATTCACGAAACCAATGCAAGGTTAGGGAATCTTGAGCAAGAAGGGAAAAAGATAGAGTAGAATAAGAAGTTATGATTAATGAATAAATCCCTAACAATGAAGATGAGGGAGAGAATTCTCATGATCATATTTAGACTCACGAACATGAGAATGAGAATTCACACTCTCAGTTTGAAGGAACTAATAGGAAATGTTTGGAAATTGAACTTTCTAGGGACATGAGGAAAATAACCCCACCTAAATTTGAAGGGAGTACTAGCAGGGAAGAAGCTAAGGCTTGGCTAATACAAATGGAAAAATATTTTGAGATGAGAAACTACTCTAAGGTTACCAAGCCTATTTGGGGAGCCTATTAGTTAGCCAGATAAGCCTCTAATTGGTGGATGAACAAGAAAATGGAACTTAGACTTAGTTCTTTGAAGCTGACTTAGGATGAGTTCATGGAGATATTCCATAAAAGATGGCTACCCCAACTCTTTTTCAAACAAAATCTTACTAATTTTTAAAATATTTAGCAAGGGACATGGCAATCAATGAGTACTGGGAGAAGTTTGCTCATATGTTAAGTTACATGCCAATGTACTAGATAGATGAGCATTTTTGTATCAAGAAATTCATTATGTGATTGAATGGGTAGATAGGTGGTGAGATGGATGTGCATGGTCTAGCTACTATGGATCTAGTCTATGAGAAGGTTGTAAAGCAAAAGTAGAAGCTCAAAACCATCTCAATCTACCAAGAGAAGCAAAACCATAAGAATTTTGGAGGAAACCAAAGCAACTAGACTCTAAAGAAGTTTAATGGAGTATAGGTTTCTAAGAATCAAGGAGATTGGGGATTTTACAATAATTGGAGTGAACCAAGGAAGGATCATAGAGGAAATAATTTTAATAACAATTTCAACAATGCTAGGGGAAATGCAAGTAGGTCTGAAAGGGACACAATGAAGAAGGGGCTTGCAACAAGATGTTATGCATGTGGTGGAAATCACTATGCCAAAAACTAACCCAACAAAAATTCACTTGACCTCAATCTCAAGGAGACTCTCTTCCACCCCAATGAATTGTGTTCTAGCAAAAGATCCATGCAAATATGGACAATCAAAAAGTGGAGTATCAAAACTCCAATGGAAAATCTAAGTATTTTATTTGGTATACCCATTTCTATGCTTATTGATACTGGAGCAACTGAAAACTTTGTTTCACCTAGAGTAGTTAATCAAATAACTAGGAAAGCTAGATTTATTGCAAAGTCATGGGTTGTAGAATATGCAAACCAAACAAGAGCAATGGTGGAACAATGCTTGTTCAAAGCTAAGGTTGAACTTCCTTATTTCTCAATAGAGGTAAAATTATATGAAGTGCCCTTAGGATCCTATGATGTCATCCTAGAAGTGAACTAGCTTTGGTAGCATGGAGCCAAAGTAGATAATTGTCATGCCAAAACTATAGAGTGTTTAGACGATCTAGGTAACTAGGTGACATTGCAAAGGACACCTAGGGAAGTCAAGTTGCATCAAATCTCAGTAGTACAACTACATAGGGAAAAGAAGAAAGGATGCAAACTCTTTGCAGTTAAGATGAAAAACTGGAGGAATATGAGGAATCCATTTCTCAAGATGATGATGTCTTCAATAGGCCATAAGTCTACCAAGAAATAGAGGAAGGTGAGGTAATGGAAATTGGAGCAACAGATATGGAGAAATATCGTATCTTACAGAAAATTATAGATGTATTTCCAAAGGATCTACTTGGATTACCACCTAAGAGGGTATTTGAATTCTCCATTGACATAGTTTCTAGATCAAAACCTATTTCCAAAGTATCGTACCGAATGACTACAATTGAGTTAATGGAGCTTAAGGCACAACTAGAAGATTTGTTAAATCCAAAGGATTGAAAAGACCCAATGTTTCACCCTGGGGAGTGCCAATGATCTTCATAAAGAAGAAGGATGGTACGCTATGTTTGTGCATATATTATTAGATGCTTAATAAAGCTATCATAAAGAACAAGTATCCATTGCCATGCATTAATGATCTCTTTGATCAAATGCAGGGAGCAACTATGTTTTCAAAAAATTATCCACAATTAGGATACCACCAACTAAGGATCGAAGATGAGGACATTTTCAAGACTACCTTCAAGATGAGATACATACATTATGAGTTCACAGTCCTACCATTTAGACTTACGAATGCACTTACAACATTCATGAATCTAATGAACAATGTGTTTAGGGATTGCCTAGATAAATTTATTTTAGTTTTCTTGGATGATATATTAATTTATTCCAAGAATGAGGAGGATCATTGCAAGCATTTAGAGATAGTTCTTTGGTGGTTAAGAGAACATGAATTATATGGGAAAATTTCTAAGTGTACCTTCTTTCAGAAGAAAGAATAGTACCTAGGTCACATGATCTCAGCTGATATAATTTTAGTGGATCCAACCAAAATAAAGGTAGTGATAGAATGGCTAGTGCCTAAGAATGTACCTGAAGTCTGGAGCTTTATGGGTTTAGCAGGTTACTATCAGAATTTTGTTGCAAAATTTTCTAGTATAGCCTTCCCTATTACTTCATTACAAAGGAAAGGAAATACGTTTGAGTAGATGGAAAAATGTAAGGAAACATTTGATCTACTCAAGGAGAAGTTGACTATCGCTCTGATTTTGAAAGTACCGGATCCTAATGGAAATCTCACTTTCATCATGGATGTGTCAGGAGAAGGCTTAGGTGGAGTCTTAATCCAAGAAGGGAAACTCATTGCATATGAATCAAGAAAGTCGAAGCCATATGGAAAAAATTATGCACTACATTATTTAGAGCTAGTAGTAGTGATTTATGCATTTCAAATGTGGAGGCATTATTTGTTGGGAAATCCTTTTAAGTTGAAGACCGATCATCATGGTTTGAAATATCTTTTTACCCTAGAACCCAATTTGAATACACGACAAAGAAGATGGCTGGAGTTGATATTAGACTATGACTTTAATATCAAATACATTAAAGAGAAAGAAAATTAGATTATTGATGCCTTGAGTCATAGACAACATATTTCCTCAATAGTTAGAATTCAAACTGACTTTAAAGGCCGAGTGTTGCAAAAATGTAAAGGAGATGAGTTCTACAAGCAATTTAAGAAAGCACTCATGGAAAATCCATAAGATGAAAGGTATGAAGGATATCACTTTGAACCCAACGGATTGTTAAGGTTTAAAGGAAGAGTATATGTGCCCAATTTTGAAAAATTAAGGAACTTAGTGTGGAGAGAAGTTCATGAAGTACCATATTCAAGACATCTTGGTGTGAAAAAAATGTTGGATGATGTCAAGCCATTATATTTCTGGAAAGGGATGCTGCAAGATTTGTGGCTAGATGCATAAAATTTCAAAGAGTGAAGACTGAACATCATCATCCTATGGGACTATTATATCCACATAATGTACTTGAAATTAAGTGGCAAGTCATTAGTATGGACTTTGTGCAAGGATTACCCATGTCAAGGAATAAGCACAATGCTATTCTAGTGGTAGTAGATAAGCTTGCTAAGGTAGCACACTTTATACCAAGAAATTTAACTAATGGAGATCCTATTATACCTTGAAAATTCATCCAAGATGTGTTTAGATTGCACGGTATTCCAGAGAATATTATATCAAATAGAGATGCTCATGTGACTTCTAGGTTTTGGAAAATTTTATTCTCTACACTTGGGACTTAGTTGAATATAAGTTCAACATATCATCCAAAAATGGATGGTCAAATGGAAAGAGTAAAACAAGTATTGGAAGACCTAATAAGAATGTATTGTATGGATTAAAAATACAAGTGGGAAGATTACTTACCTTTGGTGAAATTTTCATACAACAATTCCTATCATTCAACAATTAAGATGGCTCCTTTCAAAGCATTATATGGTCAGAAATGTCAACCCCTATAAGTTGGGATAAGCTTGAAAATAGGGTAATTCTTAGACCTGAGATGTTGTTTGAAATGGAGGAACAAGTTAAGGTTATTAAGAAAAGGCTAGTACAAGCCAATGATAGGTAGAAGAGCTATGCAGATTCTAAGTGGGTACCCAGAAACTTTGTAGGAGGAGAGAAGGTGTTGTTAAGAGTTAATCCTCAAAAGAGTTGCATTAAGTTTGGAAAATCATGCAAAATAGCTCTCTGCTACATAGGACCATTTGAGATTCTTGAGGAAGTAAATCCTATTGCTTTTCAAATAGCATTGCTACCAGCTCTTTCCTGAATGTATAACGTCTTTCACATCTCATACCTAAAGAAGTATATACCAGGTGATAATCATCTAATCGATTGGAATGATTTATAGGTATATGACCCTAGAGTGGTAACAATCAAGCCTCTCAAGGTGCTCAAAACATGTAAGATTCACTTGTGTAATAGGGAGGTTCTGTAGTGCAAAGTCCAGTGGGACTAGTATGTAGAAGATTTAGCCACTTAAGAGGACTATGTTGAAATTGAGCAAAAGTTTCCACATGTTTTACATGCTTTTTTTAATGCTTGAAAATAATGATGTGTTTTTTTTACACTATGTTTGCTACATAAAATCATCAAGGAAATTGATTTAGAAGGGGGATATGTTACACCTCATTGTGCATTTACCTATTTACTATTACTATGATTGGTTAAAATACTAAATAAATGAAAGTGCTTGTATTTCTAATTAAAAATAGTGTGTTTTCAGTTTTTTATATTTATTATTTAGAAATGATGAATGAAATTTAATTTGATTTTATGTTATAGAATGAATGTTGATTTAATTTGATATTTTGATTATAAAATGAATATATATGCAAATGATCATTTTGATGAAAAACTAAGTACTATTGCAATGTTCTAAGTTGAATGTAGATGTAGGGATCAAGCCTCCAGAAGGGAGGGGAAGTATCACTTAGAAGAAGTGATTGGTCGGGTAACCGTTAACAAAGCCTAACTGAGCTTTTTCACACACACACATATAGATTGGTCCACTTGATTCGTAGTTTGGGAAATTGGTAAGTCACCCCCTTAGTGTGGTTTATGTTTGAATTATGATTTTGCTATGAATATTCTTGTTTGTGGTAATTGTTGAGACTCCTATGTATGTGTGAACTTTTTCTTATGTGTTTTTCATTCCATAAATGGGATATATATATACATGGAACATATATATATGTATACATGTACATGTCAACGATAAACCCATACACATGAGTTAATATGTACATGAGTATACAAAGGTAGATGCACCTACACATGCTCATGGATGGATTGCACAATTGGAATAAGGGTATCAAATGGATAATAGGACATGTGTATATATGTATATATATACACCATATATATATAAGTTTGTAAATATATCTTGTTGATTGTATAAGAAAATTTATATATTGGATATATGCATTTATACATATATACACACATATTGAGTATATCGATATATGTATATATATGTATATACACATATTACTTTATTTATAAAATGATAACATGGATATATGCATTCGAAATATCAAATGATATATACATATTTTAGTGTAGTAAAATGCATACCCTTGCATTTTCACACTTGTTTGGGCCTGCCTTGCTTTATTTATCCCTATTTATGTCTTAATTGGTGCTATTTTACATCCACAAGCCCTATGAATTATATCTTTTTATGGCTAATCCTGAAAAACATCAAAAGATAAATGGTCATTTAATAATTTTGTCTGTGTGACTCTAATTTGTGGGCTGGGACTAAAATTCCACCTAGGGTGGGTGTCTTTGTCCTCAATGGGTCTTGGGACCATGATTTTGAATATACCTAAAAAGGCCCCTTTTTGGAGTCTATGTGAAAAAGCCTAACTGAGCTTTTGTTTTGATATACAACTTTTTCTATCAAGCATTTGGAGCCATCATCAATATTTAAACATCATATCAAAAAAATTTCTTGCATCATGTGTGTTGTTGTGCTAACATTTGTGATGTAGGATTTTGATTCAAGCAAGTAATTCAAGATCATTCCTTTGGTTCAAGATCCATATCCATTATAGTCATTGCAGACAAGTTTGTAGACTTTACAACAAGGGTTTGGTGAGTTGTAGCATTTCATTTTGTTCATTCACCATTTCCTTTATTATTTCTATTTCATTGCAATGTTTAATTACCAACAAGGGGTTTGACCAAGGCAAACCCCCATTCACTAACAAACAACAAGTTTTTTCCATCTTGCATATTTGTGATTGTAGATATAGGTTGAAGTCTTGAGAATCACCTGGAGTACAAAGTTGTAAAATTTGCAAAGTTTCCTTTCACAATTGTCATCTTCACGAGAACTCACCTAAAGGCCATATTCGTAAGATTTAGAACTTGAGATCGAAAAGGAAGTAAGTGCAAACCTTGGAGATCAAGACCACATTCAAAGTTTTCATAAATTCATAATGAGACTAATATGCCACTTTGGACATCTTAGTCCTCCTGAGCATATTTTTCAGAGATTCCTTCAAATCCGGTTCTGACATCCGAAGATTCTATATTTTCCCTAAAAAATAGCAGTGGGACTAATACGCCATCTTGGGCATGTTTGTCCTCCCTGCCATTTCTGGATAGCTTCTTTGTGCATTTTTGAAATTCTCACAACATCTCTAGACTTCCTAGGTACACATATCATATCTCCCTATTGCACACTTTCATCATTTGCATCTCTCATTGAGCTTATTTTAAGTCATTTTGCATATCACATTGCATTTTCTAACATTTTCTTTTCCAAGAATTTGCTTGGTGGTGAACCCATTAAAGCTAAAAGAACCCCCCTCCTAGGTCTTCCTTATTGAAAATTGACTCACCCTTTGGGGTTGATAGTCAATCCAATTTGGGATTCCTAGGACATTATTGAATGATAATAGAAGAAAATTGGTGTTCTATGACCTGGGTTATAAAGCATCCATTTTCCTATTTATCATTTTGGTGAACCTGACTCTTTTGAACATTAATTTTCTGATTTGGAGTTGATTAAAATCCTAGATCTAGGTTGCATTCATTTTTGCATTGCATATTGCATTAGTGAAATTACATCTACGGTTTCTCATATTTAGTGAAAGTGCATCTACTTGTATTTGCATTAGTGAAAGTGCATATAAGTTTCATTTTTTCTTTCTTGCATCATTTCATCTCATTGAAAAACTAAAAAATTGCACTGTAATTCATCCTAATTGCATTTAGAAACATTGTTATTGCATTCAAAATTGAAAAAAATGCATTCAATTTTGCATCCAATTACTTATAGTCACTAGTTACTTTTTCTTGCATTCATTTACACAATTTTTTGTTTCCAAACATCAAGTCTCTAGGTGGGCAATCTGGGAACATTGTAAACAACTCAGAATTTGTTGTTTTTCTAAAAAAAACCTCCACTGGGTCAAAAATTCCCTTCTTGGTGTCTTAGTCCCTCTCTAGGTTTTTACCTCAAAATCCTGTCCAAGTTGATTCCATTATGTTCCACTTTTTGGACCCTTCAAATTCCTTAGTAGGACTAAAACTCCCTTACTGGCATCTTAGTCCCTATTGAGTTTGAAGCTATATTTTTTAGGGTTTAAATCTACTTTTCTATGCTTCCTGAGCCTCCTAGTAACATATACTACAATTTTGGAAAGTTTTGGGAACATCTATTTTATGCATCTAGGTCAAAAAAATCAACTTAGGGCACTCATTTTTCAAATTATTTCAATTACAAGCATCATTAGATCTGAAATGCTCACATTTATGAAACTTTGCATAATATGGATAAAATTACTTTTCACTTTTTCATATACAATGTTTACATTCATAAAACTATGCATAAGTTTGATAAAAGTGCTTTTCATTTTTGGATATACATTGTTTGTATTCTTAAAGTTTTACATTCATTGGATAATTTTTTTTTACATCTTTGGATACACATTGTTTACATTATTAAAGCATTGCATGAGATGGTTAAAATTTCTTTTCATCTTTGGTCAAACAATGTTAGTAGCTTACCTTTCTAGGCACACTAAGAAAAATTTCATATCCCCTCCTTGTGAGAGTGTTTTGGTGAAAGAGAATACAACCTTGGACAATCCTAACAATCATATTCATTCTTCTTCGAATATCTCTCCTATTTGTGAAGAAGATAATTTGGTGTTACAAGAACGAATCAATGAAAGTTTTGAGAGTCCTAGTTGTTTCTCTCCTTGTACCTCTCTTACTGGACATGACATTGATGACCCTCTTTTTGATCCCTCCCCTACCTATCCTATTAGTGAACAAAGGAATGAAACTGTAAATGATCATGACAATAACATTTGTTCTTCCCCTAGTGTATCTCCTAGTTGTGAAGATGATACTTTGATGTTAGAAGATCTAATTGATGAAAGTCATGGGAATATTGTTTTCCTCTATTACCCTAGAGAAAACATCCTTGAACAAGAAAACAACATTGACGAACATGATAATTCAACTATTGATAACTCACTTACATGCGATGAAGTCATCTTAGAAGAACCAATCCTTGAATTTCAAGAATATTTGGTTTGTAGTTCTCCTCAAAACTCTCCTACTAGGGAAGGTATAAAGGTGGAAGAAAATGAGAACATTGATAATAGCAATTCCTTAGATGAAGATGATGAAGTAACATTGGAATCCTCTTCACTAAGAGATCATGAAAATAATGATAAGTCTTTTGAGGTTATGCACATTAGATACCCCTTGGAGTACTCTCTTGAGCCTAAACTTATCATTTGTTCACCCTATCAAAACCCAAAAGTTCAAAACAAACCCACCTAAGAACAATTTTTTTGTAGCGACCGAGTTACAATACCGTTGCTCATACATACAACACTAGGAACAATCTGCAACCAAGACAAACACCTTCAACATCCCTTCCATTGCCTAATCCTATCTTACTAGGTCCCCCTCATTTTCCTTCACAAAGTGGAAAGGAGTATGATCTTGCTGAACAACTTAAGAATACTCTTGCTAAGATATTCCTATGGGACTTAATTCAAAATTCACCTAATTATCACACTATGCTTCAAACAGCCTTGTAACAAGTTGTGGTTCCCTCTAGTGCAAACCTGAATGACATAGCAGCCATGATTAAAAAAATAAATGTTGACAGATTTTTCCACCAAAGTGAACTACCCCCTTTGGAAGTGAAAAAACAAAATGATGCTTTCATGATCATAGTTCAATAGAATACGGCAAGGATAAAATGAACCCTTGTTGACAATGGCTTAACCTTAAATGTGTGTAGTGTAAACGTTTTGGATAAGCTTGGTGTCGATGAATCAAAAATTCAACCCATATTTTTCTCTATTAATGGATTTGATAATGTGCAAAAACAACTACTTGGTGTAATCACTTTACCTATTAAAGCTAGAAAGGCCACATTACAAACTCCGATCCATGTTATGCCTAATGATCTTTCATATAATCTTCTTTTAGGAAAACTGTGGATTCATGCAATGAATGGTGTTCCTTCCACTCTTCATCATAGAATGAAATACATCTACAACAATAAAGTGTATACACTTGATACTGATCATGAGCTTTATAGTCTTTTAGAACTTGAGAAAAAAAGGAGAACCCCTTGAAAAAATTAACACCAACTACAAAAGTAGAACCCATGGAACCAAAAGACAAAGAAAAACATATTAAAGAAGTCATGATGTTATTGGAAGATGATTGGGGTTCCTAAGATTTCACACCAACATTCATGGGAGAATACAAAATCATAAACAAAGAGCCTAAAAAAGGAAAATAAAAGGTAGTAATGTCAATCCAAAATTTGGAAGACCCTTTGCAAGCATCCACCTCAACCACTTCAAAACAGAAGACAACAAATTACATGCCAAACTTTGACGAAAGTGACTATCAACAACCACCAACTCCAAAAGAGATCAAGAATCTTTATGGAAAAGGTTATGAAATGATGAAACAACTTGGCTATAGTGGAAAAAGACGTGGTGCTAGAGAACAAGGTATCCATGCCCCAATAAAGCTTCACACACAAGAAAAGACTAGTGTTCTTGGTTATTGCCCCTCAAAAGAAAGAAACAAACCTTCACTTAATATCAACACTATTACAAAAGATTCTTTACAAGAAATGAAACATACATAGAAATTTTTTCTTAATGTCAATGTCATCTTGAAAAACACTAATGATTTGAATTCAATAGATTTTACACCTTCCTTTAAAGAAGAGAACAAAATCTTGCAATCTAAAAGTTCTTGTTTAGGTATGTCACCTTATGTTAAGCAAGAGATATCTTTGTCAAAAATTAAAGCAACATCCTCCACCTTTGACCAAGAGAGTATCTTGATGAGAATCCTCCAAGATCATTTGATATCCCTCCCTCCAAGAACATGAAAGAAATTATACTACAAACATTCATTCTGTGCATATCATAGAGTTCATGGTCATTCTACTAATGAATGTAAGGATTTAAACAACAAAATTCAACATCTCAAGGAGTGTGGTGTTCTTCCTTGTGTTGAAGCACCTAATTCTTCTAACTGATATTCATTTTCATCCTATTCGGCTCACCCTTGTCGTACACTAAGTGGGGGAAAGGGGTTAGGAAACGTTGTCCTTGTATTTCACTTGTCATTGTCTCTTTTGGCTAGTTGACCGCCTTTCATGTACGTAAAAGAGAAACCTTGGGATGTGGAAGACATTCCTTAAGTTGGCTCGCATGTGACGTACTAAGTTATCTTTAGCATGGTGTGTTTGGGGGCAACCCTTCCATCCTATTGCATGACGTAGCTTATAAAAAACATATGACTTAGCATAGGGATTTCTGAGTAAGCTCTCATGTATTCTTCTACTTTAAAGCAATTGCTCATAGCAATGGTGTTAACAACCACTTTAAAGTGGGGGCATACATTGAAACTCATGTTGCATTGTATGGTTTTCTTTTTTTCTTGCAATGCTTTACTTTCTTGGTGGTGTCATTGGGTTTGATTTCCTCTAATATTGTGACATTTCCTTGCACTTGTGCTCTCTTGGAAACATTAAGTACAATGTTCCCTAAGATGAGACCTTGCATTTGTACTCTCTTAGAGAAGTTAAAAACAATGTTCCCTAAGATGAGACCTCACACGAATGAAGAAAAATCCCTTTGAACATCCCTCTTTCTTGTTGCATTGCATTTTTTACCTTATTAAATTCATGGAGGTATGTCTTTGATATGGTCCCTCGGGGCTCACCTAGTGAACACCTAGCTTCATTAGCCCTTGTGAGCATGCATTTTCTTTCTTTTTCCTTTATCATAGTAATAGGGGTATGGCTTTGATATGTACCTCTTAGGGCTCACCTAGTGGACACCTAGCTCCCACTAGCCCTTGTGAGCATGTGTTTTGTTTGCATAGTGGACAACATGTTCCACTTGTAAATCTCTTTTTGGAAAAATAGCCTAGACCCAGTCCACAATGCATTGGATGACTAGTCGAAGCTTGATCCATTATGTTTTTATTTTTCCTTTGTTGTTTTCCTTTTCCTATCCTTGATGGTGTATTTTTGAAATCTTGTTATGGTTTCATATATCATCCACATGTGTGCTCCTTTGTTCCTAGGTTAGTTTGCCATAGGATCTTGATCCTAGGGGCTTGATCACCCCTCCGAGTTATTGTCATCCTATCTTACTAGAATTCATACATGGGAACCCCTCTTGATTTGCATGGTTGGATACTTTGGTGTGAGTTTGAAGCAAGTTCACCCTCTCACTAAAGTGGGGGATAAATGTAGTGTAGTAAAATGAATACCCTTGCATTTTCACACTTTTTTGGGCCTGCCTTGCTTTATTTATCCCTATTTATGTCTTAATTGGTCCTATTTTACATCCACAAGCCATATGAATTATATATTTTTATGGCTAATCTTGACAAACATCAAAAGATAATGATCATTTAATAATTTTGTCTATGTGACCCTAATTTGTGGAATGGGACTAAAATGCCACCTAGGGCGTCTTTGTCCTCCATGGGTCTTGGGACCCTAATTTTGAATATACCTAGAAAGACCCCTTTTTTGGAGTCTGTACCCTGAGATTTGAGCCTTGGGACTAAGGTGCCACCTAGTGCATCTTATTCCTCCTTGACTTATTTTCAGGATTCAATTTCAAATTCTAGCGATATTTAGCCTCCTTAATTTAATGAATTCATATGTTAGCTTGGTGTGATGTAATTTCAAGATATTAAGCATAAGTATAAATACAAGGTTCCTTATCTCATTTTCTCCTAACAAGCAATCTAAGAAAACAAGTATTTTGTGAGAGAATTCAAGAGCATTTCTATCAAGGATTTGGAGCCATCATCAAGATTCAAGCATCATATCAAAGAGTTTTCTTCCATCATGTGTGTTGTGCTAACATTTGTGATGTAGGGTTTTGATTCAAGCAAGAAATTCAAGATCATTCATTTGGTTCAAGATCCATATCCATTGCAAGCATTGCACACAAGTTTGCAAAATTTACAAGGGTTTGGTGAGTTGGAGCATTGCATGTTGTTCATTCACCATTTCCTTCATTATTTCTATTTCATTTCATGGTTTAATTACCAACAAGGGGTTTGACAAAGGCAAACCCCCATTCACTAACAAACAAGTTTTTCCCATCTTGCATATTTGTGATTGCAGATCTAGGTTGAAGTATTGAAGATCACTTGGAGTGCAAAGTTGTAAAAGTTGAAAAGTTGCATTTCAAAGTTGTCATATTCATAGAAAATCACCTACAAGCCATATTCAGAAGATTCAGAACCTGCGATCAGAAATGAAGCAAGTACATACCTTGGAGCTCAAGACCACATTCAAAGTTTTCATAAATTCATAACGAGACTAATATGCTACTTTGGGTGTCTTAGTCCTCCTGAGCATATTTTTCAGATATTCCTTCAGATCCAATTCTGACATCTGAAGATTTTGTATTTACCCCAAAAAACAACAACAAGACTAATACGCCATCTTGGGCGTGTTTGTCTTGCCTAGCATTTCTGGACAACTTCTTTGCATTTTCAGAATCCTCACATCTCCAAACTTCCCAAGAACACATATCATATCTCCTTGTTGCACAATTTCATCATTTGCATCTCTCATTTAGCTTATTTCAGGTCATTTTACATATCACATTGTGTTTTCCAACATTTTATTTTCCAAGCATTTGCTTGGTGGTGAACCCCTTAAAGTTGAAAGAATCCTTCCTAGGCCTTCCTCATTGTGAGTTGACTCACCTTGTGAGGTTGTTATTCAATCCAATTAGGATCCCTAGGAATTTATTGAGTGATTGATTGTGGACATTGTGCAACTCCATTTTTCACCATTAATCACATATTATCATATGAGTTGATTGATATATAAAAAGTATATATATATATATGTGTGTGTGTGTGTATATATATATACACACACACACATATATATATATATTATTAGAGCTATGTTTGTATGAAGTGTTGTTTGTAAATAACAAAGGGCACATTATATATTATATAGTGCATGATATATATCATTATTGGTGCAACAACAATACATGCTTTAAAGGCAGTTCTATAGTCATTTAATATGCATCGACAAGATTACAAATAAAACACAATATATAAAAGAATCAATCAAGAGTAATATGAGATATTTGAAAGTGTATTTAAATGCTAACTTGGTCATAAAACAACAAACACCAAAAGTATGATAGAAGGTTTTAGGTGGCACCAAAATATGAAAACTGCATTGCAAATAGAAGTCTAAATTGTAAACTTAGTCTATTGATGGAAGACAAAGTAAAATGTAGAACAAGTCAAGTAGAAGCTGGCATATTAAGAGTCAACCTATTAATCTTTTACCTTGCATTTTTGGAACACATTCTTGTTGTCTTTGTTTTAATCGACCTACTGCTCTGTTTTAATGAGTATTGATTTTAACTACTCCCACCCATTAAGATTAGTTGTTGAGTCAATCTTAATAGCTGAGAAGTGTCATTTAACATATATTTCTTTTAGGTAGCTAAGTCTCATATTTATGTATAAATAGGGGAGAAGATTGCCTCATTTGGATGCATTATTCACTTGCATTCTACTATTTTCTATTTAAGTTATTCTTGTTTGAGCTGAGAGTTGTTTGTGAGGAGAGTTAAGAGAGTTATTGTGAGAATTTATGTGTGTGGATTTGGAGAATTACTAAAGAGTCTTGGAGTGATTTGAGCTTGGAAGTTAGTTTATTTCATTTGGGATTAGCGTTTAATAGGCATGTTAATTCTACACTCTTATGCTTTATATATTTTTAGAAATATTGAAAGTTGTTGTCTTGTGTAGTAAAATACATTGGTTTTCTAGAATAGGGAAATATTATGTTATAATGTTATGAACCTTAGTTGAGTGTTTGTACATACTCTATATTAAGGAGTGATTGCATTCATTGGTATTATATACTATGTAAATAGGAAGCTTAGAATAGCTTATGAAGTATTTTCTTTCAATTATTTGTGTAATTCAAACTATAGAGTGTTCATTGATTACCTTGGAATTGGATTATCCAATGAAGGTAGTATCTTATGTTTGTGTTTACTTAGTAGGAATGTTATAGTCATAAGTTGTTCCTGGGGTTAAATATTACATTAAGAAGGGAATTTCCTATGCGTAGTTTATTATAAAGGAAATGGGTTTCTCTTGGGGTTAAAGATTACCTTAAGAAGGGAATTGCCTATGCATAGTATATGAATGCTCATCAACCAAATCAACCTAGGGTAGTGGGTGAAGAGATGAATCTTTTACATGAAACTTTGGCCAAAGTAGTATAAGTAGCCACTGTTTACACCATTAGTTCACTGTGATCTAGTATAACATTCTAGTCTAGGATTTTCATACCCATAGTTGTAGCTACCATATGATTAGGTTCTAGTATGTAGACACAACACTAAGCTAAGGAAGGCTATTTTTTATGGTGTTTTCCAACCAATCTCTTCATCGAAGGGTAGGGCCATCTTGCCATATGTGGCAGATGTGCAGGGGACCATATTTGAGTCCATGGTTGGTGGAAAAAGTACTTGAGTGATGCTTCTCCTCATCAGTTGGCAGTCGAGAATTATGGGAAATTTCTCAGACCATTTGATACTATTGCTAATGAAGCTTAAAGGAGCTATGTATGTTTTCTTATATCCATTTCTATGGAAGTTGTAATGAAAGAAATGTTATCTTGATATTTTATATATGAAATTGTTTTGGAAGAATTGTAATATTCAATTATAATCCAAATGGAAAGTTTGGAATATGTGTTATTTCAGATGTGCATATAGTCTTTGAATTACAAGAAATTTTTTATTGCGATGAGTTTTGAACATAGATTATTTACTTGAGGTTAGCATATAGTGAATTTAATTTTATTGAACAATTGGCATGTTACAATTCTAGGAAATTACTTACTGTTACAACTATTTGCAAGTAGAATCATAATCCTTAAACAGTGTAAAAGCCAATCAAACTTTGAATTTTTAGAACCCCTGTTGAAGACTTAGACACCCTTGGGAAACTCTATCTTGTTATGTGGGTATAGTTCAACTTTCTATGATAGAACACTCTTAGGAGACTCTGTCTGGAGTTGTTGTCTGATTATTCTCCACTTGTGGATTAATAGTTTGAACCTCATTGAAAAATTTAATTATGGTTGTGTATTTTGGTGAAATTTGGATGTCTTTGAAATCTTTGGTTGATGTTTCAAGGTGTGTGTTTGGTGATGAACCTAATTCTAATAATGAAAATCATGATACTTCATCTCTTATTTCAAGTCTTTTTGAGGTCCTAGGTCAAGATGAAGAGAGAGTGCATGAATTCATACAAAGTTCCTTATGCAACCTTGAGAATAATGTAGCCTTTTATCCTTCAATACAATGCCCTACTACCCCATACCAACATCGTCCTACCATACCACCACTTGAATAATTCACCCTCTTACATCCTTGAAGTGGGTCACAAAGCATACCTCAAGTAATCCACATCGAATCACCTACCAATTACAATCACAACGAGAGCACATCAAAAAACCCTATGTCATATGAGCATAAAGGTACAAACACATGCATCAATTTGGAATAGACTTACGGGAAAGGCTTTCAGATTTTGAGGGAACAAGATGTAGTGTCAGAAAATGTACTCATGTATATTTTCACATTATGTTTGGATACATTAATTAATTGGACTTAATTAAGCCTCTAATTGGCCCAATTATGCATCTACAAGCCTAATTAATTGCAATTTCCAAGAGGGGGATCATGATTTAATTAATGCAATTATCATTTTTAACACCCAAACATGAATAGGTCTTGGCAATTTAGGTTAGGACCCATTTTCCCTTGGGTGAATGGGTCCCATTTAGTTTCTTAATTCAAAATTTCAATAAGTTTTTGGTAGCCTTTTTAGGATCTCATATTCAATTTCAAATGTCGGCTTGTATTGTTTAATTTTCAGGAAATTAGAAATTTGTCTATAAAAGAAATGTCTTTTTATCATTTCAAATCTTAGAAGCAAGCTAAATTTTTTGGAGAGACTTCACAAGAGCTAAGATTATTTTCAAAGGTGTTCAAGAGCAGATTTATCAAGCATTTTTTGCAACATTCAAGATCTCAAGCATCATGCATGTTTATAGAGCTAACATTGTGATGTAGGTTTCAAGCACTCAAGTCAAATTTCAAGCCATTCATGGAAGATCAAGACCTTGAAGAGATGTATTAAATTTCAATACTTCAAGGGGTTTCAAATAAAATTCTTGGTGAGTTGCAACATAACACTTTTTCATTCATCATTCATTTCATGTTTCATTGTTTCATTTCAAGGTTTAATTAACAAAAAATGGCTTGACCAAGGAAAACACCCATTCACCAAAAATAAATAAAATTTCCCTCTTGTGTGTTTTTCAAATCTTAGGTTGAACAAGGATTGAAGATATATCAAGAGGGAGAAATTGCAAAAGTTGTCAAAGTTGCAAAGTTGTCAACAATGTTGTCAAGCCACAATAACTCACTTTCCAAATTTATTTCTAAATTTTTGACTATGAAAACTAGAGGAATAGAGAGTGGAAACATAGGAATAGAGTACTGTTAAAGAATTTTTTTCAACCCCTATAGCATGACCCATTCATCCTTGGGCGAATGATTCCTAGGAGGACACTTAACACAACCTTTTTGTGATAGGTGCATAAAATCACATCCTTCTCAAATTTGTTAAAACCTTATGGATTTTGTCAAATTAAGGTTTAATTTAGAGGTTTCATATGTTGCAATGCATAATTTCATTCATTTGGTATTCATTCATCTCCCAAAAGTGCATTTCAGGCTGATTTCCCTCATCCTAAGTCATAAGGAAGACAACAAGATCTCCATCAAGGTTGACTCACCTAAGGGTCAAGAAAGTCAATCTTTCCCTAGGGGATCTCTTTTTCCTAATGAAAATAGGAAGATAGGTGTCTCATACATTCCCCCATTACAATTTGATAAACCTATATTTTTCTTTGTTTCATTTTGGTGAACTTGACTTTGTACATCAAAAATTCTAAATTTGGAGTTCATTTAAACCCTAGATGTAGGATTTGCATTACTTTGCATTGCATTGCATTTAGGGTTGTTAAAATTACATTATTTTGTATCTCATTTAGGGTTTTAGGTTTGCATTTTGTATCCTCTAAAATATGAAATTTTCAAAAAATTGCATACATATTATAGTAATTTTGCATAGTACTTGCATATTATTGCACTTTGTAACTCTGTATAGGTCTTGTTTGAAACTTTTGGGCAATGATTTGTCTCTATTTTCTTCATTTTTATCTATTGTTTAATCTAGGTTTTAGTTTCATAAACCAAGAAATATATGTCAATGTTTGAATTAAGTTTAATTGGTCAAATTGAGTGCATTGTTTGAAAATCAAAATTGGCATTAAAATAAATCATTTTTAAGGTTTTTGCTTAGCATAATCAATAAATTATCTTGTTTTAAATCTTAAAATTACCATCTCTTTCTACATACTTGCATTGCACTTCATATTATAGGGTATTTGATTGCATTTATCTAGTGCCTATTCTCCATTTTGGGTGCACCTGGGTTTGGTGAAACTTGTATGAGCTTCACAACCTGGTGTCCTATTACAAATACTATAGTGTGACATAGTTTGAGACTCATACCATCCCACACTACTACACACACCGTGGATCTTGAGTTTTCCAACTCTTTCACTCGTAGTGTTGATACTAGTCAACCCACTATGGACCATAGCTTTGATACCTCATTTCCCATGACCACCCTACCCGCAACCAATGCAACTGATGTTCACACAATGGTTGCTAATGTCCCTTAAGAAGAACTAAGACAAATGAATGAAGATTTAGAGAAATTGCAAAACTTTGTGAGTTCAGAATACATTGCTGGTACTACAATTCCTATCATAGATAACATGAGGAAAATGCTTTATAATGAAAAAGGAATAGAGATTGTACATAGCCTAGCTCATATTATTGATAAACATGTCCCTACAATGACTAGTTGTACTCAAAATTTTGGGTTCACTCAAATGGGTATGTGCAGGATCATGATGGGCCAAAAAGTGGCAATATTATGGGTATTTGTAGGGTATGTGGCTGATGACTTTTTTTAACCCAAAATCGATGAAATGAAAAGGGTTTTTAGAGGAGATTTTTAGCTTTCCACCAATATAAATTATGCTTTAATTTGAATTTAATAAATAATTATTATTCATTTTCTATTAGAATTATGACTAAAGTCCTGATCGATAGGATGATTGAAAAACATCTATAACTTTCAAACGGTATCACATTTTTTGAATCTGAAACATGCGTCACATTCTATGATTCACATACTATAGGATTAAAAAAAGAAAAATTAAATTTCATGAAGTTTTGACCAAATTAAGGTGGTCAGACATATGAGTTTTTTATATTTTTAAAAAGTTGTAATAAAAAATTCATAATTAATTATTTACTTGGAAAAAAATTACAAAAAAATATGCATCACATCCAGACATGAGTCCTATACTTATATATAAAATCTTATAAAATAATATTATCATTTTATTATGGTTAGGGTGGTCAGACAGACACCTACTTCTTATTTTTTCCCTAAAATTTAAGTACTACTGCATTGAAATTTCAAATTTTCACCAAATAGATTTTATTTATTTTTAAATAAACCTATTAGTTTAGAAACTAAATTCAATTTTCTATAGATTCTATTGTTACATATTTTTGAAATAATATAGATAACTTATTCAAAATTTTATGTCAAGTTTCCTAACACTGATTTTTTTGAATTTTTTGCCACTTAAGGGCCTATTTTTTCCATGATGATCTTGCACATACCCAAATTCAAGGTGGAAATCCAATTCCTCCTTCCACAACTTTGATCTCTATTCCTACATACACTAATCCAACTGTTACAACAACTAAACAACCTACTAGCAATGTCAATACCACCTTAGTTATTTCCACTGGGAATCCATTTATCTTTGTGCACTCGAATATCATATCTCCTAATCTATTTCCCATCACAAACTTACAATTCACTTGTTATCTGAACACATATACACCTCCACCTTATTCACCTCCATCTCACAACAAAAAAAATTGATCCCATCCTTAACCAAATCCTACAAATGTTTCATCCCTCCAAAAAAAATTGCTACATTGAACCAAAGTCAAAATGGCCAACCTTCACAATATCTCAAAAGAAACCCTTTGTCCTTGGAGATATTAAGAGCACAAATGCCACAAGGCATAAAGATTCTTAGATTTGAGAAATATAGTGGAAAAGGAGACCCTAGTAACCATGTCTTGGCATACACAACCTTATGTAGTGACATCAATTTTCAAGATAAACTCTTGGCTAAACTTTTCCCAAGATCCTTGAAATACACTACCTTGGAGTGGTTTTGTTCCTTACCGAATAACTCAATTAGTTGATTCATTGCACTTTTTGATGCCTTTCTTAACCATTTCCAAGTGCACATGGGTCCCAAGATGACCTTAGCTGATTTAATGCTATGTACATAAAACAAAGATGAAAAGGTCACTAATTTCATAGCATGATACCAATTTCTTTACTCACAAATCAATATTAAGATTCTTGATGCTGACCTTTAAAGAATATACATTGTGAATTTTCATACCAATATTCCAGCTAAACTTGAGATGTTGAAGTTTCCTTCCTTTACACAATTTTGCATGACTCTTTGTGACTATTAGAATTTGGTTAGTCATCATGAAGCAAGATCACCTTCTAACTCTTCTGAGAAATCTAAAGTTTCACCCCATAACAATTTTGAACCTTTCAAGAAACAAAATAAGGGAATTTTACAAATAAATACACCTTAAACAAGTCAATATGTTACCTCCCAAGTGGCTGCTATAAAAATGACAAATCCATATCCATTTAGCAAGAGGAGTAGACTATTTACCCCTTTACCTAATACCCTTCACTCCATCATGTTACAAATTATAAGTAAGAAATTAGTCACCTTACCTCCTATAAAAGCCATTGATACTACTAACCTTACCTCCAAACTTCAACTCAAATTCCTTTTTCCATTATCACTGACAAAATGGATACAATACAAAATAATGTAAGTATCTTAAACATATTGTGCAAGACCTCATTGATTCTAATCACATCTAGATTGGTGGTGTTAATGATTAAGGAAACAAATCCATTTCCACACCCAACTGAAATTTGCAAATCTTTACTAACCCCATGCCAAATCATAATATCTCTTTTGTGAAAGCTAATGATGCCAAGAATGATGTGATGAATGTTGAAAAACTTGAAGATACAAATAATGACAATATAAATGAAAATGAAGTAGACTTAGAATGTGTGGTTGACTTCATTAATGTTCAACCTCGTCAAGGCCAAACCAAACTGCCCCTTGACATTGCTTTCTCACAAAATAACATAATTAGACGTGCATCCAATGGTCCTCTTTACATCACTGGAAGAATCAATGAAAAGACTATAACTAATGGGATATTAATTGATCCTGTATGTGTAGAGGATGTGATCACTAAGTAATTCTTATTTGTGCATGAACTTTATCATGTTTCTTATGAAAAATTGAAAGAATGGATCAAAATGCATAATGGTTTTTCTTGCGCTATGATAGGTTCGATCTCTCTTCCTTTAAAATTTGGACCAAAACAATTGAATGTTGCATTCTCCATCATCTCATCATCAAACCAATTCTGTGTGAAGCTTGGCTACCCATGGCTACGCTCCATAGATGTCATCCCATTGGTAATGCTTAAATTCTTAAAAGTTTACATTTGGAAATGATATCCTTACTATGAATCATAGTGGCTTTAATCCTTTGTCTTCCTATGGGAATTTCTCCTTGGATTTCTTTTGGCTTGAACCTATGGAACCTATGAAGCTTTGTGAGGATTTTTTTTTCAAATATTATCAAAAGTTCAAGGCAAAATGCATAGCAGAATTATCCCTCAGCAACATGCCTCAACCCATGATTAATCCTCCTATCATTGATGAAACCATGATTAAACTCAAATCCCTTCCAAGTAATCAAGACCAACCCATGAAAAATCCTTCATCTACTTCCTACAAAAGACCAACAGATAACAATGTAAGTCCTATTGTCCCTCCTAAGATCAAACAAATTTATAGAGTTAAAGAGAAAGTGGTTAGACAACCTCCCATGGTTCCTTCTATTCCTCCCTTGTGGGAAGAAAAGAAACCTATGGTTGATAAACCCAACCCTACACAATCACAACTTGAAAATTGTACAAAAATAAATAGAAATGATAAAGAGCTTAGGAATAGACGTTGTGCTATATCTCAAAGATTAAAATAAGAGAATAAAACAAAAAATCAAGATTAAACACCAATTGAAATAAAGCATGATGGCCCTCTACCTTCACCAAAACAACAAAAACAAAAAGAAACTTTAATGAGCATTGTCATTAGGCCTCCTGTTGTGATTAACTTAGATGATGATGATGAGATTGTTAATACTGATGAGGAAGTGTATAATGAGCCAAGTTTATTGTGTTCCTCTTCCATGAGCTTAGATGATAACAACCGTGATGACCCTCCTAATAAGAGTTATTCACCATGTGTTGAACCTAGCGATGCTCCTAGTACAACACTTTGCATTGTCCCTTTGGCTAGTTATCCACCTTCCACATATGATGAACAAGATTGGGAAGAAAATGACCTGGTATAGGTTGACTCACACATGTCATACTAGTATTGTCTTTGTATCCTCTTTGTGTTCTTTGTGATTGCATGTGCATAATGTGATCCCTCGTACATTGTTACTTAGCATGCATTTATATTTTTGTGAACCTACTTTGGATGGCTCTTGTCACTCCATCAGTGCAAGGATACAAAGGAAGTGAATCCATTGTGACATTCTTCTTTTTATATCTCCATTCTTCTATATGTTGTAGGTCTTTGTCTTTTTTCTTGATTTTTTCTTTTACGGATTATGTAAGGTGTCAAGACATTCAAGTCTCTTCCATGTTGACCCAAAAGCTTCCCTTTGTTCTCTCTCTCTCTCTCTATGTTTCATTCTTCCTTTGTGCTCATTGTTCCATAAGTTATTTGGGCAATGATGATATTTTTGAGCTCTATTATATAACTATAGTAATGAAAAACACTTACCCCAGATCCATGGACCCCTTATGTCCTATCTTAGGATTGCATATGGGGGGGAAAATCTCTTTTTCATGGCATAGCTCTACTTGGAAACATATGTTACATAGGGCTTTCTAAATCAAGCTCTCATGTATTGGCATTTATTGTGTTATACTTTAAAGTAATTGCTCATAGCATAGTGTCTACCAATTTCATTAAAGTGGGGGAATACACGTCCCTACTCATTGTCTGCTTCAAAGTGAGGTATTCTTACTTCACGTGATGTGTCTTATTGGTGGTGTCATTGGGTTTTATTTCTTTCAATATTGTGACCTTTCTGAGCATATGACATTCCTCTTAGTGGTGATGCAATGGATTGCATTCTCTAAGTTGTGAATCTTTTATCCTTGACTAATCCTCTCTTGGAGACATTAGGCACGATGTTCCCTAAGGTGAGACCTTTCATGAACTAAACAAAACCCCTTTGAATATCCTATTACACGTATGAAGGCCACCAAGAATAACATGAATTGCTTGTGAGTGGAGCCTTTATGTTTTTCATGGTCACCAAGCATAACACAACTTGCTTTCCAGTGGAGCCTTTCTCATGAGTTCCTTGCATAATGAAAATTGCTAGGCTTGTGACCATTTTTGTGGCACCTTGAAAAATTTATCAAGAGGTATAAATTTGGTATGGTTAGTACAATGGGATCCTAGACTTGGCACACCTTCCCACTAACCACTTTCTAGGGCTCACCTAGTGGACAATGGATTTCACTAGCCCATGTGAGTGCATTTTTTTTGCATAGTGGACAATTGGTTTCCACTTGTGAACAATTTTGGAAAAATATCTAAGGCTTGATCCATACCAATTGGACAAATAGATGAGGCTTGATCCACCCCTCATTTTCTTCTCATTAATCTTGGCACTGTATGCTTGTCTATCTTGTCTTGCTGCTACATATTTAACATAGGTATGTGTCTCTTTTTTCCTTTGTTGGTTTTCCTTGAGATCTTAGATCTTGGGGGCTTGCTCATCCTCCTTGATCTTTGTTGTCTCACCTTTCCAATAGTTATACAATTATACCTCGCTTGATGCTTGTTTGTCTACTTTAGTGTGAGTTTGAGTGTAGGGCTCATCCTCTTAGTAAAGTGGGGGCTAAATGTAGTGTTGGAAAATGTACTCCTTTACATTTTCACATTATCTTTGGATCCATTAATTAATTGGACTTAATTAAGCCTCTAATTGGCCCAATTATTCATCTACAAGCCTAATTAATTGCAATTTTTGAAAGGGGAATCATGATTTAATTAATGCAATTACTATTTTTAACACCCTGAAATGAATAGGTCCTAGCAATTTAGGTCAAGACCCATTCACCCAAGGGTGAATGGGTCCCCTTTTGTTCCTCAATTAAAATTTTAAATATTTTTTTGGTGGCATTTTTATGATCTCAAGTTCAATTTCAACTGTCAGTTTGTAATGTTTAATTTTTAGGAAATATTAGAAAATTATCTATACAAGCAAGGTCCTTTTATCATTTCAAATCCTAGAAGCAAGCTAGAAATTTTTGAGAGACTTCACAAGAGCTAAGATTATTGTAAAAGGTGTTCAAGATCAGATTTCTTAAACATTTTTGCAGCAATCAAGATCTCAAGAATCATGTCAAAGTTATCAAGCATCATGCATGTTTTTGGAGCTAACATTGTGGTGGGGGTTTCAAGCATTCAAGTCAATTTTCAAGCATCAAGATCATTGTTGAATATGAAAAATAAGAGGGGGGGTGAATCAATTATCACATATTGAAAACTTTAATTCAATCACTAGAACTAATACTGCCTAAATGATTAATCATCAAATGCCAATGTAGAAACTCAAATCCAAACACATAAACACAATAACAACAGATTTACATAGAAAACCCAATAAGGGAAAAACCACAGTGAGGATTAAATCACACTATAGAGAATATCAAAACTAATTACAAGAGGCTTGCTGCAAAAATAATGACTCACTATCCAGAACAAGGACTCACTGTCCAATAGGGAAAACAACCCAGAGTGTTCACTGCCATAGACATACAAAGAAGAAAAAGAATAATTGTTATAGAGAGACTACAATCCCAATGCAACAAAGGATTCCACCATAATCACTCATAGACATGCATGAATGATAGAGTTCACCTTCTACTCACTACATTTGAAAACTCAACATTAAACTTCACACCGATCTACCACACTCGCACCACACACACTCATTAAATAGAATCAATGTCACATCTAAATGCACTTTATCTTTTCTCTTATCTCTCTTCTTCACACTTTGTATGTTTCTTCACCACTAACTCATCTTGTATTTATACCATCATCAACTTTGAAACATATCCAAAGTTTCCCATCCAAAGTCAAATTCAAATTAGGTTGGCACCAAAACATCCTAGGGTGGAATTAGAATGAGGGTGACCAAAAAAAACACTTCATCAACCTCAAAAGTAGTATTTCACACAAGGTCATTGAAACCAATGTAAAACACATAGAACCATTAAGCACAAATCTTCCAAATGCCAAATCTATCTTCAATGGAATCAGGGCACCTCGACTCTAGAATGGAAAGTCATAAGACTTCATCAAATAGAAATATGGACCAACAACATTTCTCCCAGACCTCAACTAGAAACAAAGAAAACCATAGTTGGGTATGTGCAGGATCATCATGGAAAAAATAGGCCCTTAAGTGGCAAAAAAATCAGAAAAATTAGAGTTAGGAAACTTGAAATAAAAATTTGAATAAGTTATCTATATTATTTCAAAAATATGTATGAATAGAATCTATAGAAAATTGCATGTAGTTTCTAAACTACTAGGTTTGTTTAAAAGAAAAAATCTATTTGGTAAAATTTGAAATTTCAATGTAGTAGTACTTAAATTTCAGGGAAAAATAAGAAGTAGGTGTCTGTCTGACCACCCTAACCACAATAAAATAATAATATTTTTTTATAAGATTTTAGATATAAATAGATGACTCATGTCCTGATGTGATGCATATTTTTTTGTAATTTTTTTTGAAGTAAATAACTAATTATGAATTTTTTAATACAACTTTTAAAAAATATAAAAAACTCGCATGTCTGACCACCTTAACTTGGTCAAAACTTCATGAAATTCATTTTTTTTTAATCCTATAGTATGTGAAGCATAGAATGTGACAAATGTTTTGGATTTAAAAAATGTGATATCGTTTGAAAGCTATAGATGTTTTTCAATCAGCCTATCAATTAGGACTTTAGTCATAATTTGAATAGAAAATGAATATTAATTACTTGGTAAATTCAAAGTAAAACATAATTTATATTGGTGGAAAGCTAAAAATCTCCTTTAAAAACCCTTTTCATTTCATCAATTTTGGGTAAAAAAAGTTGTCAGCCACATACCCATCATATTGCCACTTTTTGGCCCATCATGATCCTACACATACCCAATTCACAACTGGTGAACACAACTTGCATTGTACAAGAAATCAACAACCAAAAAATCTAGCTCTAGCATCTTCTAACAATCATGACCAACATGTATGAACTGCACAAATGTAAGAGAAAATATAGACCAAAACCTAGAGCAACCACTGAATACCTACAACATATCTTCATTACAATGTTCTCAATATCCTCGACATAACAACCAACAACAACTAGTTGATAACCAGTTGACCAGTTCATATCAATGACAACACCTTCAATATTTCCATTCTTGCAACAATGTCCCCCTTTTTCATTGATGGCAACAGATGATGTGAAAATCCATCAAAGACAACATACAACACTAAATACACTTTTCTATTTCTCCCCCTTAGTAGATAATCTCGTATATGCTTCCTTTCCTTCCACATGCTTCTCCCATTAGATTTCTCTCTCTTTTTTTTTCTTTTTCACATGCTTCTTCTCTCCCTTTGACATCAATGGTAAAGGAAAAATAATATCTTATATTGATTTCTCTTTTGACATAAAATGTAGAATATTCATAATGAAAACACCTGATACTAGCTTCTCCCCCTGAGAGGTAGCCACCAAAAAATTAGACCAAAAGAAAGATATAGTAGTATAGAAACAATAATAAACTACTGAAAAAATTACTAAAAACTACTTATAAATGATTAAATTTGGTCATGTGACCATTAGTAGTTTATTGCTAGTCATATATAACATGACGAGATTGATGACTAAACCATTTTTAGTCATTTATTTCTTTTTTTGACTAATCGATTTAGTAGTATATTTAGTCATCCATTACTATAATCTAGTCACTTATTTAGTCATTCTTTTCCACTAATATATTTAGTCATTGATTGTTGTAATCTGGTCATTTATTTAGTCATTTTTTATTCACTGATATATTTAATTGGTCATTTATTTAGTTGTTGATTTAGTCATTGATTGTTGTAATTTGGTCACTTATTTAGTCATTTTTTTATTCGCTGATATATTTAGTCATTGATTGTTATTAATTGGTCACTTATTTAGTCATTTTTATTCACTGTTCACTGATTTTTGTCAATTGGCAGTATATTTATTCAATTTAATTATTAATTGATGTGTTTTAGTAGTATAGTTAGTCATTTTAATTAATTGATATTTGAGGATTTAAGCATTAAACACAAAAATAAACATCAATCATCAATTGCACATAATAAGACAACTATTGAGAAGGAAAAATTGGTGAACCTTATTAATAAAAGAAAGGTGTTCTAATTATAGTTTAGAAATAGAGTATTACAATTGTTATTTTCAATCACAAGACTAAAAATCTAAGTTATAATATTGCACAAAAATGACTGCAAGAAAAAAACTTCTCCAAAAAACTTTTCAATGATGGAAACGCATTCTTGAAGACCTTCAATGCGAGCACATACCCATTTCATATCTTAAAACTTCTACAACATGGGAAATCTTCTTGGAGCAAGTTGTAACGTGTAGAATCCAAGGAGAGTTGATCATGTCCCATATATGATGCTTTCTCCTTCAATGCAATCAACAATAACCCAACTAGAATCTTTCCTCTTTTATATGAAACATTCCATCTAATGTGAGCAACATGTTCTACCTTTTTTGCCATGAATGAAGCTATGCCTCAATACAACCAACAAAATTACTATTAGTCTCAATTGAGAAAGAATAAAAGTGTATTGTATATTGCAAGTTTACAAAAGTAAGTCCAAACATAGTAGAAAGATAAATCAATTAAAAATTTGTAGGAGATAGATCACATCAAAAAACATGGGAGAGCTATGAAAAATTGGAGAAATTGGCTTGGAGAATGAAGGCAGTAGGGTATTTCCAGATTCAAGACTTTTACTTAATGTTGTGGAATAGAAGAAAAAAGAATCATTTATTTTCCACCATAGTGAACAGTTAGCAATTGTATTTGGTTTGTTAAACATGGCCCTTGGTACAACTATTAGAGTTGTTAAGAACCTTCAAGTATGTTATGATTTTCACATTGCATCTAAATTCAGCTCTAAGATTGTTGCAAGAGAAATTGTTTTGAGAGATGTGAACCATTTCCATCATTTTAAATAGGGCCAATGTTCTTGTGGAGAATATTGGTGATGCTAAATGAAACAATATGAAAAATAGGCTTGCACTATAATAATGTGCACTATATCAGATATCTAAACAGACATCCATTAAAGGATAACAAAAAGGATTTTTTTTTCATATGTTGTAGTTACAAGTGCCCTGCTAGACATACATGAAAATCTAAGGGATTTTTTTATGGCTAGACTAATAAAATCCTATTGTAGGGGATACTCCAAGTACATATGGCCCAATTCTAATGACAATTGTTATTAAAGATAAAAAATAGCTTTGGATGTTATTAGTATGTTATTGATACTGAATCGTGGACTGGACTGTCTGATAAATTATGGCTGAAGATCTTGTATCAACGAGGAGATATGGATCTTGTTGCCACTAATCTTCCCAAAGAAAGCCATATGCTAATATTTTATTTTTGAAATATACTTAGATATTTGATTTCTTATTTCATGTGCCTCCAAATAGGTGCACCAGATCTTTGAAGGGAATTAACAAATATTTATTTAGAAGGAAAAGGAGACTAATTCTATATAATTTTTCTTTATAATTCATCCCAATTCTGATAACAATCAATCTCAACTTTACAAAATACACATCATCATTAACTAATAATTTCTTAAAAAAATGTTAGGATGCACCATTCCAAGGGACAAACCTCTCCAAATTTTCAAAAGAATTGCAATTCTTTTGAAAATTTGGAGAGGTTTGTCCCTTGGAATGGTGCATCCTAACATTTTTTTAAGAACTTATTAGTTAATGATGTTGTGAATTTTGCAAAGCTGAGATTGATCACTATCAACATTGGGATGAATTATAAAGAAAATTCATATAGAATTAGTCTCCTTTTCCAGTTGAATAAATCAGTGTTAATCCCATTCAAGGATCTGGTACACCTATTTGGACGCACATGAAACAAGAAATCAAATATGTAAGAAAATGCAACTAGTGGGTGTAAAGCCCAACTCCTCAACCTTTGAAAGTGTCCTTCCTGCCTGTGTGTGAATTGGAGCTTTGGATGAGGAAGTTCTTTCATATCCAATAGAATAATCATTACAATTCATCAAAACCAACAAAAAGATGACCAATATATAAATGATTAAAATAAAAGAATACAATCAAAATACTATAAGAAATAAGTAAAATATTATTTGACAACAACCATCTTTGTAGATTCCATTGCATCATTAACTGTTTAACTGTTAATAACTCACTGTCTTGCCAAAGAAATCTAGTCATCCACCATCCACCACTACACCACTATACACAAACTAGCTCATTGCAGTATGGCAGTATCTGCCGCTCTATCATACTAAGCCTTGTACACTATCACAGTGTGTCAGTTACTTTACTGCACCACTATAGGATACCTTTGACCATTGTTGAGGGGTAGTGGTAACCACCACTATACTACACTAGTCAACATGGAAGCACCATGGGGTGGCAGTAACACCACACTACTGCAAACTCTTTCTAACACCTTTGCGGGGTAGCAGTAAGTATCACTCAATCACCAGTCACTCCATGAGACGTCACGAGATGGTGGTAAAGGCCTGAACTCTCACTTGGTGTAATTAAACTTGATGATGACCAAGTTGGGGGTCCACCAATGAATTTGAGGCACATAATTCCACAAGTAAATACCATAAATTTTCCAAAACAAATACACATGTATCAAACTCAAGTCACTTAGGAAAATATGGCATGTGAGACTTCCCACTACACCAATTCAAAATTAATAAGGTGTAAATATATGGCTCTTTTAGCATTACAATTAAGGTGTAAATCACAAATATATAAGCAAGATGTGGCATAGCTACCAACAATTGCAATCTATAAATTAACCACTACTAAAAAGACAACAAAAAGAGAGATTGCTGTAGAAATCTTGGCCGAAAGATAAGATTGTTATTTAAAAATTAACAAAAGGAAAAGCTTAAACTTGTATAACACTATAGAACACGTGACCACCTAGTATGCAAAGAAACCTTTTTATATAGATCTTGATCATGGGACATCCATCAAAGAATAACAACAAGGAATTTTTGTCATATATTCCAGTTACAAGTGCCCTGTTAGACATACATGAAAATGTGGAAGCATAGATAATTTGTATCAAGCCTTGAATATTAAAAAGTATAATTAAAAAGACAAATCCTTATAATTGGACCTCAAATTGGACCAAGCAGATTTATGATTTTATCTTTAGAATGTAGGAACTTCTTTATTCAATATTCACGACCTCAAATTCAATCAGAAACTAGATAAGTAGATTTATGATTTTCTCTATCCACCGATATTTGTATTCCTACAATCAGGTTCTACTTCCAAGTGAAAACACCTAGAAGTGTTTTAGACTGGCTGAAAGTACTCTCCAACTTGGTTATGTCAATGATAGTAATCTAAGTTTGTCTGAACTGTCCATACCCAAATGTTGCATCACAATCTATTCTTCCTACACATAAAAATTCCTAATATTTACCCCTTCTAAATAAAACATTTAATCATCATAAAACCATAATTAATAAATCATTTAAGTCTCAGAAAGAATCAAATGCCATTTACTATCAAAACAAAAGTTGTATCAATAAAAAAAAAAATCCATGAAGCCTCCTAAATGTAGCTTAAAGCAAGTTTACAGGATGGGTTTCAACATAATGGATTTCTACTATAGCTCTCAATGAATGCATTATAAGCAAAAAACAAAATTCTTCACACTTGAAGTAATGCAATCAAACATTTATTCCAAAAGTATGTTAGCAAGAGTTAACTAAAAACATAATGATTTTTTTCATGGTTTCTTTTTTCAATATGCCACGTGGAAATAGAATAATCACTAAGAAACCCTAACAATAAAAAATAAAGTAAAGGTTCAAGAAAGGAAATTTCAATATACAATTGTGTAATGGTGACAAAGGAGCTTATATGAGCATGACCTGCATACAAATCTCTTCCATTGAATTGCCATCCATCCAAAGAGAAAATAAGCAATGTAAGGATTTGAGCAATATAAGTCCAAAGGGTTATGCTATAACAGTAATGGAATCACCATAAGAACAACTAAGGAACAAATTCTTTTGATTATAATTATGTGATCCATAACTCTATTGTCATGTGGCACAATTGTGCTATAACAAATATAGTATGCATTCATGTGTGACCCAAGTTTAATGTGGCTATGTTGTGATAGAAATGGAGGCACTCATATGAGCAAAATTCATGTACAAATTAATCACTTTCATCACAATTAGGTGTCAATCATCATTGGGTGCATTCAAGTTGACTCAAGTTTAATAGGTTACAATGAAATGATAGCATGATCCAAGAGCAATTACCTCTTGTTGCAATAAAGAGCTTATAACTCTAGTTGATATGTAGAGTGGTTGTGTTATATCAATTATGTAGTGCATTCAAGCACAACCCATGTTTAATGGGATATTCTAGAAAGTGATCAATATTTTCTAAACCTTATGAATGTTCATTGGTATGAGTTTTCCACAGTCCATTGAAGATAGATAATATGCTTTTGGGTTTAGCTGTGTATATTTTTTTTTTCCATCGACGTTTCGAATCACACTCAGTGATCCATCATCAGGAAGAGGAAGAATGAAAAATAGGAGTGCAAATCAACCTAATAAAAGGTGGGGTGGAGGGAAGGAAAGAGAAAACCAAAATGAAAATAAATAATAAAATGAATAATAATAGTCAGGATAGAAAAAAATTGAGATAAAAAATAAAAAAGAAGGTCAATGTATAATTGAAAACAGAAATAATACTAAATAATAATAATACAAACATTGATTAATGAAAACCAAAATAATAAATCAAAACCAATAAAAACAAATAAAAATAAAAATACAAACCAAAAAAATATAATAAATCAAAATGCAAACCTAACAAAAGAGGAATAATCAGTATAATTAAAAGCAACTCAATAATAATTAAAATAATAACTCAAGAAAACAAAAGAATATTTAAGATAAAAAATAACTAAATACAAAATAAAAAATTAAGAATGAGAGCCAATAATAATAAATCAATTACAAAGTAACACAGAGAGGAACAATCATTAAAAATAAAAACAATAAACAATAAAAACAAAAAATAAAAATAAAATAATAATAATAATAATAATAATAATCAAGATAATAACTAGAAAACAAGTAAAATAACAAATTAAAATTAAAATTAAAAGAACTAAAATAATAAATTAAAAATAATTTCAAAGGAGGTCAATTACAAAATAGGAACAAATATGAGGATAAAAAGAAACCAATAAAAAGAAAAAGGAACAATTATGAGAATCAAAAGAAGCCAATAGAAAAAATAAAATAAAAAACCAAAAAATAAAAATCAATAAAAACTAAAAAATAATAATAGAGAAAATAGGAGTGAAAACAAGTAAAATAACAAATTAAAAATAAAATTAAAAGAACTAAAATAATAAATTAAAAATAATTTCAAAGGCGGTCAATTTGTTTAATTGACCACCTTTGAAATTATTTTTAATTTATTATTGACTCAAGTATTTTTAATAGGTATCCCCAATTGAAATGTAATTGACCTCCTTTGGAAATTATTTCTACCTTTTGTTGCATCTGACTCTTATGACTCTATAATTTGGTATGTTCTGCTATTATCCTATGATTTCATTCAAGCATTATTATCCATGTTTTATGGGTTATTCTATAAAGTGATTAATGATTAGTTCCTGAATGTTCATTCTCCACATTCCATTCTTGATTTATTAATATGCTTTTGATTCTTGCTGTAGTATATTTTTTATTTTTGGATCGAAAGATGTGTTTCGGGACTATACCGATATATCAGTTGTAGAGTTTTGTGATGGGAGATGAGCACCTAATAAAAGGTTATAGGGGTAGGAGGGATGAGGAAAGACCAATCAAAATGTTTTATATAATAATACAAATGAATAATAATAAGAGTCAGGATAGAAAAAAACTTGAGATAAAAAATCAAAAAAGAAGGTGCAATGTATAATTAAACAAAAACAGAAATAATACTAAATAAATAATACATTACAAACATAAATGACTTTAATGAGAAACCAAACCAATTAATGCAAATCAAAACCAATATAACTAACAAATATAAATATGAAAATATACAAACCATAAAAAAATATAATAAATCATAAACTGCAAACCTAACAAAAGTTCAGGAATTCAAAACTCATGTATAATTTAAAAGCAACTCAATAATAATTAAAATAATGAACTCGGGAAAGAAAACAAAAGATCTATATTGATAAGATATATAAATATAATCTATTAATCTACAAATATAAAATTAATTAAGAATGTAGAGCCAATACATAATAAATCAATTAACCAAAAAGTACACAACTTAGAGAGGAACAATCCATTAAAAATATAATTAAATCAATAAACAATAAAAACAAAAATAAAATAAAATAATTGAATACAAATTAATCAAATAAACAAAACAAAAATAAGTTGAATAAGCCTGAACCAATTTAAAAATATTGTTTTGAACTATGATCTTAAGCCCTTCTGAGAAAGAGGATTACAACCTCAAAATCCTGCCGGAATATCAATGCCAATACCTTCCACATCTCTTGAATGATACGCAGCGTCACAGAACAAAGGGAATTTGAAATACTTTTAAAAATATTGCTTTTCAATAACTTCCCCAAATCCTTTTCCTTATTCTTTCTTTAATACTTTTAATTTTGTAAATTTGTTCCTAGATTGCATTGTTATTTAGAAATTTTATTCAAAAAAATGACTTTATTGCAAAGGTTAAAAGCTTTTCATTTTATTGAGCGTACTTGCTTTGGAGGTTGAATCCCATCCATCCATTAGCCAATGATTGTAGTAGTCTTTGTTTTACAGGCTATTTGCATTTCTAGCTGTTTCTCTCAGAATTGCCTTTTTCAGAGCATGTTCTAATTTTTGACTTGCACTAATTTGTACTTTGTATTAAGACATAATTATGACAACATTCAAAAGATACTGTACAATAAGCACTTATCCGAAATATCTTTGTTTTCTTGAAACAGAATTTTAAGAGCCGACTAATTATAAAAGAGTACCAAATTGAAGATCAATATGTATTATATTTTTTTAGGTCAATTCTAAAAAAGATATTTTAATGGTTAAATTTTATTTTCAAGAAAAAATAAAGTATTTTTAGTATTAGTACTGGTTTAGATAGAGGTGAGAGGGTTTTATTTGAAATTAATTACTATCATGACTATTAATCAAGTACCTTTTCAGGATTCTCTTTCCTTGGAAAATCCAGCCCCACAATTGCTGACCAACTCCTCTTTTCGTTAACTTTCTCTTCCTGATAGGATGCCAACTGATATGATTAAAGGAAGGAAAAAAAATTGAATCAAGACACAGCTAAGATCCCCAATTATAAGTTTGTAATGTCCTGCACGAACAACTTCACTACAAACTTCAAGTTAATTCCACATACTTATCATCTCTAATCCAACAAATTAATTCAATATTTTTAATGTAAATTAGAAAATAAAGGTTACAACCAGTCAATATGATAATTTATCAAGTTCAACTACTTTCTACCATTGGACTACTGAGGATATCAAAAAAGTTCAGTTAACCCAACAGGCATTCTGCCACTTTTGTTTATAACTCACACAAACAATTTGATGGATATGGCCCTTCCCAAAACAATACCAAACTACAATTAGTGTGCAATTAAAATGTTGCATTTATGACCCTTCCAATTAAGGTAACTGTGCAATGGGAAGCACACCATTTAGAGCGAAGGGAAACAAGTGATCAAGAATGATGCTCATGTTCACTGATTGTTGCAACCAAAAAACTAAGATACATGGAATTATTAGCTTCTGCAAAAGAATGATAAGTATGAATACAGGGATTCTTGTTTACCAAGTAGATGTCAATGTATGAAGTGAAAAGGAGAAAAATAATATCAAAAACAGGGAAAAAGTTCAATACTTGATAAGAATGGGCATAAAAGTATGTTTGAGCAAAAGGGGAGAAGAATAATACTTGAGGACCGAGGAGTGTGAGAATGAGTTAAAGGATGATTCCCATATCAAACAATAGTAAATTGTAATGTGTTCTTGGAGGGATGAATGATCTGTCATCAGATGTGATCTCTAAAAAGAATGGTGTTATAAAAAGTCTTGAAAATATACCCTCTTGATACTTAATGAGTGAGAAGATGTTCTAACTGTATTTAGCAAAAGATGTTATACACACACTAAATGATTAAGGTCTTAAGATGATGAGATGATGAGTGATACAAGGAATGGATTAAACCTAGATCTTTCTTGAAAGAGTATGGTATATAATTAACTTGTTCTCTATCATTTCACTCTGTTAAAATGATTATTTTAATTTTTAATTTTTGTATTTTAATAATAATATTGTTATAAATATAAATTATATTGATATTGTAATTGTATATTTAAGATTCATTAAATAATATTATTTAAAAAAATGATAAAACATATAATAAATAATTTATTTAAACTAATTTATTTTCTATTTATAACAAGGTATGGAACATCATTTCATGTCTGTATACATAAAAACTAATCATAATGGAATATATTTTAAAAGACCTAAAAATGACTCTTTATGCAAAATAAAAATAAAAATATAATTCTTAAATAATTTTAAACTAAAACAAAATAACTCTTAAGTAAATAAAAGTAGCTCTTCAAATTTCTCATTTATTGGGATGGGATTATTATTTCTTTGGATCCAAGTGTAGGCATCAAATGATCCCCTCCTCTCAATGATTGGGTAATTGAGTTTTGATCTAATACTTCAAAATGAAGTTTTAGCATATTTGGTATTGGTTATTTAATTCAAGACGAGCATGTTAAAATGATTGGTGTCACTTGAAAAAAACTTAACGATGACAGTAATGAGGTTGAAGCTCAAACCTGCATCCTTGGATTGTAAATTTGTGAACTATATTGAACTTGGATGGTGGAGATTGAAGGGTATTTGATGGTGGTTGTTAATACCATTATAATTAGAAAATAATTAGCTAGAAAATCAAGAACACCCTCCAAAATACATATTTTTTTGGACTTATTGAAGAATTACACTCTCAAATATATTTGTAAAGAGATTAATGGGGAGGCCAATACCCTAGCTAATTATGCTTTCGAGCTGACATTGGGATGTGCAATTAACAAGGTGGGCACTTGGGTACCACTTAAATCAAAATTTGATACATCTTCAAGTCCACCATCAAATCCCCCTTGTGGCACATGGCATAAACTATTGAAGGTTGATGAAATTAATAAGATTTGATTGTGCATTGTATAATAGATCCATCTCTTGCTTCTTGAAATTTGGATGGTAATCATGAATGTGATTGCTCTATATCCCATCACATTGTAGAGGGTATCTAATAGTGATTCATATGATGAAAATGGTCCTCTCTTCCATGTCTTGACTAGAATTATATTTATTATTTGTTCTATAGCAGGTGTATCGTAACATTTGGGATTACTTGAATCCTAGCATTTGAGATTACTTGAAGGTAAGTAGGGTTTTTATAAAAATCTTAGCATAACTCATTTATTTTTCTACCTTGACTCTCTTCCATTGCCCACAAAATCATGGATACATCTATTAGATTGGTAAGAAAAAAGGTAGATGACATTTGTTGGGGGGATTATCAAGTTTATTGCCCAAAATGACTAGGCCATGGTGCTCTTACATTCTCTCAACATTCACACATAATGAGGCTCACCAGAGGAGGAAAGTGTGGAAATGGATCAAATTTCTCAAATAGATACTTGGATTTGCATTAATAGATAACATTACATAACTCAATTCCTTGATTTATAATAGCTTCAAGAATAATATGGAGATCTAACTTCTCTTTTCATTTTTCTTCTTGCATTGCATAGATATAAATTTATTATGTTAGGGCATTTTGTATATTACTACCCCTATCGTAATGAGCTGGTTTGTTAGTTAGGTTTATAGGAGTATTTTGTATTCTATCCCTTTATTATGATAGGTTGGTTGAATATATAGGATAGGATGGAACCTTTTATTGCTAGGCATTGGTGTGTCTATGGTGTTTGCTGAAATATAAAGCTAACCTGATGAATATTTCTTCTTTTTTAATGATCTACATTTGATGACGATGATGATCAGTAAACTCACCACCATTATAGCCCGAATGATAGTCCAAGCTTCAAACAAATAATACTGGGACATGTTGCCAACCAGTATTTTCTTAACAGAAATGTGAACATAAAATATGAGCTTCGCCAACACATATATATATGTGCAAAGAAGGCCAAATAATAATTAAAAAAATGTCTGAGATGATTATGTAAATTAAGCTGAGTCCTCTTTACCAAAACCATGTGAAATGATCCTATACACAATCAGTAAAGATGTCAGAGCCTACCATTTGTCTTATACTTTGACTTCCATGAAATTAAGAAAACTCAATATTTTATAATGGTAATGCATAACCAACCAATCATACTTTTCTTCCATTCATCTTATTTTCTTTGTTTGATTCAATGAGAACCATTCTTGAAATATATTTTTCTTGAATATTTAAAGATAGTCTTCTACCTTGTCTTCCATGAGATTAAGAAAACTCAAAATGTCTTATGTCCTTTCTACACTTGAAACAAGTGGACTCTAAATGATTTCCCACCATTTCATTTCTAGCATACCTTCCTCTACCTTTCTGATATCCATTAAATATTTCATTATAGTATTAATTATCACCTCTTTTTTCTTTAATATCTTTATTATAATGTCTTCTACCAACACCTGTATGCCTTCCTCTATAGATTCTACTACCTTTTCCTCTATGCTTTTTGTCTCATCTCAAATCTTTTATTCAACATATCTTTTATCTTAGGGAAAACTAATCAATCTATTTATATATCTTGTCACTTTTATTGATTATATTCACTATATCTAGAACTAATTGTTAACTTATATAATTCTTTAGTATTTAATAACATATTATTTTTTCATCTCAAATTTAGCAATCTTTTCAATAAATGTAACTAATAGTTTGTAGGTGTAAACTTAATTTTCAATTTTGACATCATCATATTCCATTTTATTATATTTTCTTACATCTCCAATTTATTTCTAATTATACCTCTTTCCACCACATTGCAACATGTCATTTTAATTTCAACTTAGTAAAGAAAACCCTTTTTGGACCTAAAATTTCCTCATATTCAAAGTATTTCTCTAGAAAATGTTTCTAATCTATTAATTCTTCATGATTCAAACTTCTAAAATAATTAAGTCTAATATTAATTATATTATTTACCAATTTTGAAATGGATTTAAATATATTTATCCAATCTAGAGATTTTATTCTTCATAATAGTTTGGTATCTATTGAATTCAGACATATTTCTCTTCTTTTATTTTCTTTCTTTATTAGTTCCATCTGTGCTTTATTGTATCCTCTTCAAGAGTATCCAACTATATTATTCATTCCTCATATTTTTAAATATTCTTTTTATCTTGTAGTAATGGTAATAAAACCTTGGCCCCTACCACTTTTGTATGCATGCTAAATTAATCATTCCAAACTACCTCAAATTTGGTAATTTGTCGGTAAGTAAATTTCCTTGATATATGCCCCATCAAGACACAATATTGAAGATATCTAATATTTCTTCTTTCCTTAGGATTAAGATCTTACTTTGATACCGCTTGTTGTAGTCAAGGATAGAGGGATCAATCGATAGCCATCCAACCATATATCCAACAAAAAACACTCGATAAATTAAAAATTTGGAATAAAATATCGTTATCGAATGAATTAAATAATTCTCTTATTAATTTTAGTTTTAATTAACAACAAGCCTTGTTGAAAGGGCTTGCAATCGAATGCAACTCAATTTTAATAAGGAATTATAAGAAAATTAATATATGATTCTCCAATTGCAATCTTATAAGCTAATATATGTAATATATGATGCTCTTGTACACTCTTGAATTAATATCAAAATATTATGAACTTTTGATACTTGATAATTATTTCATAATTTAAAATGAATTTTATTTAATAGCATGCGTGAATTTATTTATTTTTTTGATATTTTAAACAAGTAAAATTTTATGGCACCAACCAACAATATAGTATAATATTGAACACAATTTAGAAATGTAAAATTGTACTATAGAGGGAATTTCATTTTGATGAATACAATTATATGTATGCATTGAAACTCAATGTGGTCCTAATAATGAATCTTCCTAGGTCCAATAAGTTTATGCATGTCTTCAAATTTTTGGTGCACAACTCTATTAGGTCCTTTTTAAGAAATTTGATAAGTCATTTTAAATTAATCAATGTTCAAAATTATATAATAATCATGTGGCATAATAAAAAATGAATTGATAAAACTTTATTATTAATTTGGAGGCTCTATGAGTAATATATTATATCACACAATCTTTGATGTGTGTGAAATGGTGAATTTAATAGGAATTTGCAAAAGAAATGAAAGAAAAATTTTCAAGGATGTAATATTTCTATTACACCCTTAATACTCTTGCATCACATGTTAAAATTTGATAGCCACTTCAATTTAGAATACCATGAAAAAAAAAATATTTCATGTGCATAAATATAGATGATTCTCATAAGTAAAAAAATAATAATTTGATACTAGATATATCTCGATGTAACAATCACAAAATTCATCTTAGATGTGGAATTAGATTGCTTATGCAATTTGGAAATGTGAGTGCAAGGGAAACCATTGATTTTTCTCACCAATAGTAGTAGCATGAAGACTATTTTAAAGCTATTATTGTGTATTTGAGATTGCTAACCATGACTCATCTATAGCCTTATAGTTTTGGATTGATGAATTATTTTAGTGCTAAAGGTATACCTATTTTTTATTAATGTTTTTTCTCATATGTTATTAATCCTTTCCATGAGGAGCTAGTATACGATTTCAAGGTGATTGTTTTTAGTGATAGAATGCTTGGGAATTCTATTTGTATCATTGTTAGAGTGTGTATACAACAAATCCCTAGACCATGAAAATATCATTTATTTATAAGAGCTATCAAACTCTAAAGTGGTCTCTGGAGTTAAAATTTTGAAGTGAAGATGAACAATCTATAAAATAGAAAACTTATTTCAATTGTAAATGATATTTTATCCAATGCATAATCAAATGAAGAATGTAATAAAATAAATCAGCAACTCAAATGCATAAAATAGAAAACTCCACTAAGAAGAGAGACTCATATTTATATTATCTTCAAAATATATATTATATATATGTAATACTTCCTATCTCCTCTCCAATATTCAATCATTTAGCACTTGCAAATAGTGTCTTTTTGCTCTTGCTAATTATACATCCATACTACAATATTAAGGCTTATTTATATAGCATCTTCACCCCCTAAATTGGGTGTCCAAGTTGGTTATCATATCCCATTACCTCCCTTGGATAAATTTAAAAATTTTAATCTATGAGATAATGTAGGTTCCATTATTCACCTACCTAATTTGGACATCTGGTTGGTATTAGTTTCTAACCAATTTGGGTGGTTATTTTTATAACTGTGAGTTATTTGATCTAATAATAGCCACCCAAAATGACAAAAAAGAGATCATAAAAACCCCCTTAATAAGTTCAATTCCCAAAATAAACTTATCCTCCTAGATTCCCTCCTAGTAAATAGTAAATCATTATCGATAAAAATAGTTATCACTATTGGTAAAAAAATTTTATTGTAGTAGTAAAAATTAATTATCGCAATAGTAAAAACCCTAATGGTAATTTTTTTTACTACTTATGATAAACCCCTCATCCTTACAAATAATTTATAAACAAGATTAGGAGTAATTAAATACATAGGATTTAAGAGGTTGATGGCATCTTAATCCTAACATTCTCCCACTTGACATCATACATTGTAAATACATCTATCAGAAAATAGAAGTCAACTAAGTATTATGAACAAGGCTCATGACCTCCATACACCACATGCACAATTTTCTATGCTCGTAGGTTTAGTAAGTGAATTTGTAACATTCTCTTGAGTGTCAATATTATTTAGCTCTATTTGTCCAATAACAATCATTTCACAAAAAAATAAATATACATGGGTCACACATTCTTAATTTATGCATGGAACATAGGATTCTTGGCCAAAAAATTGAACTTTCTCTATCACAACCAATTTCAATAGTCTTGTAATCAAAACCAATACCCATTCACAATATAATTTCTAACCATTTCCTCCTCCTTAGAGACATGATTAACATCCATATTCTCTACTTTCATGATGCATAAAGAAACCATAGGTTGCCTCTTACTCATCCAACTCACTTCTACTCCAAACAAAGTAAACACATATCTAGTAGTGGACCTTCGAATTTTGAAGTCACCTAAACTCTTTAGTTTTATTAAAATATTAATATGCACCCTCTTTTTATTCTTTATCCTCATTCCCAAACCCATATATTTGTTCTTCTCGAGGTTTATCTTCCTTCTTAGTCTCAAATTGCACTCTCTTTTCCTTATCTTTATCTTTCGGTTGTACAAGATTGGAAATAGCTCTAAGTTCCCTAAAAGAGAACATCAATCTATTATATCTAATTTTCTTGGCTAGTGGATTCCATAGTCCATAAACCTTAATATTCTCACATATCTAATGAAAATACACCTTTCAACTCTTCGATCCAACTTAGTTTTCTTTACTTTAGGCATATGAACATAAGCCTCACAACCAAAAAACATGAAATACGAAGTATAAGTTTTGATTACCTATCCACACTTCATTTAAGGTATAGAATCAAGATCCTTACAAGGAGATCTATTTAAGAAGTAACATGAAGTACTCACAAATTTTTCCCAAGAGTATGTTTTCCAAATTTGAGCCACTTAACATACTTCTAGATTTTTTCATAATTATTTCGCTCATCCTTTCTTTCACCTCATTTTGATGAGGAGTGTATGGAGTATTCTTTTATCTAACAATTCTTGCATTCTTAAAAAATCATCAAATTCCTTAGGACAATATTCCCCTCCATTATCATATATAAAAAGCATTATGTTATAATCTAATTGCTTTTCAATTAAGGCCTTAAATTCTTTAAACTTAGTGAGAAATTTATATTTATGTCTCATAAAATAAATCTAGGTAAATCTT